>JANAVB010022336.1:0-23836 GCA_029216955.1 Iris pallida | reverse complement strand
TGTTTTGCAGGGTGGTTTAGACACGTAACCTGAGATTATCAAATTTCCTGCACTTGAAACTTTTGAGGTTATTTCCTGTATACATTTGGCTAGTATAACTGTTTGATTACTAATATTTGATCTGTCTTTAGATTTACTCTTAGCACGTGAAATTTTCTAAATTTTCTTATTGATATTCAATACTTTGTTTTCAATTCAAGATATTATCTCCTATTGAGATTGTTTGTAGTCACCTTGTCTTATTGTTGTTTCATATAAAACTTATTTCTTAAAGAGCATATACTTACATCATTTCCCTCATGATTATGACTTTTAGAGCTTATTTTGAATTTTCATGAACTCCTTTGAAATTCCTATGAAAAGTTGAGAGAGTATTCGATGACCTACTATGGCGTGACAGATGCGCACTGCAGTCATTTATCTGGATTACGAAGACCGTGAGTTCACTGCAGCCAGTTGCGCACTGACGAGGCAGGAGCTCTAAGTCAAAGTAATTTCAGGTATTCATAGGTTCTCGAATATTATTGAGGCTATGTCCTAATCATAATATTTTATCTCTTCAGTTGTTTCGATAAAATAGGTAAAGTTGATAGAAATATTCGATACTCAATACTATTTTGAATCATTGAGCCAAAGGTCACTGCAGTCAGATGTACACACGCTGGCGGGGTAGGAACCATAGGTAAGTGATTTCAGATATGTATGTTTTCGGATACTATTGAGACTATATCCGTGTTATATACCATGTTGATCTCTTATCACCATTTGGCAACCTTATCAAATCATCTTGATATTGACCTTATCTTAATCTCTGCAAATTGATTTCATCTTCTTCTGATTTATCTTAGAAATTATCCTTTCTTTAATATTTGTTAGTCTAATTTCTTCTATGGTTTAATTTAGCGTATTGCACTAATTTTGTTAAATGGTTCCATATTTTGATAGTAATTTTTAAAATTTATTATTTTATATCTAATCGTATCATTTCCATAGTTTCGTATTTTAGCTCTTATCAAGCTTAAATAATTTTGATCATTTTTATCGTGTTTAAAATTTTTAGTCATAGCAATGCTAGTTATACAAAACGCTTTTTTTGGATTGAGTCATAAATTCATGATTGTCATTTGGTGTTATTTTTACTATGCAATTTTTTTTTTATTATTCTCATGTTTAGATTTATCATGCCTAGATTTTAAATTGAGCATTTCTAGAAGTCGTGATTTTACGATCCTATGTTTAGCTAATTTTTAATCATTTTCAAGTTTTGAATTTGGTCAATCTTAATAGTGTTTATTATGCCTTTTGAAATTTCGAGGACGAAATTTTTGTAAGGGGGGAGATTTGTAACCCCCGAAACCTATTTTCGTATATTTTTGAATTGTTTGAAATTTTTTCTAAAAGAATCATTTTGGCTTAAAAGTAATAATTAGTTATATTAAATTTTTATTTGTTAAATTGAATTCATTTTCTTAATTCTGATTTTCTTTTAACACTGATTAACCCATAAATATTTATTATTATTTAATATATTACATTTATTCATTGTATTTTGTTGTGATCAATAATGATAAATTGTTATTAATCAATAATTACATTATAATAATTTTTATTAAGTAAGGATTAGTTAATTGATTTAACTAATTTAGTGGTTATGTATTAATTAGTTTGGAGTAGAGCATGAATTAGGTTTGTGAGTGTTGGCCGTAGCAGGATGGTCCGGCTTGAGTATATTAATGTTGGGATGAGTTTTAATATGCCCATGTTATAAATTCCTCATTACACATAATAGTAGTGATGTTCTTATAATAATGTTATTTGGCTAGGACATGTTAACTATATTATTTTCTAAATAAATATTTTTCTATTAATGAATAGTTGGTTAGCAATCATGTGGAAATTCTAGGTACTGATGAACTAATATTATAATTGTATGTATCCTAATTAAATTTCTGTTAGAATAGTTATAATTCTGTTACCAATCTTCTTTTTACCCCAGATCTGTAATTATTTACAGACATTGCCATTTCCTATCTTGGGGGAAACACCCCCAAATCTAACTTTATTTTCATTTCTGCCACTCCTCCACACACACTACACACGAGAGATTATTTATATTAAATATTACACACAGCCCAATGCACATTAATTCACTGACACGTTTCCAATACTGTTCTCTCTCTCTCTCTCTCCACTGTACACTTTCTCTCTGTCATCTCTCTCCTCGGCTGAGCGCCACCGCTCATCGCCGGTGTCCGACACCACTTCTAATCGCTGTGCGCCACCGCTCTGGCTATCTCGCCGACTGCTTTTGTCCTACCGCTAGGATGAAGACGACAACCATCACTGGACGTCATCGACCACCATCAGCCACCTTAGTCCGTCGGCGTACTGTCTCGTCAGCAGCGGACCCGCCGTGGGGAACGAGGTCACCGCCGCTCACCGGACTCGCGTCACCAGAGCAACCGTTGATCGACGTCCCCGTCACCGATCTGACTCGGATCGACAGATCTGAGCCGTTCATGCCGTCGGAGATCACTCGACGTCACCGCCAACCGCCTCGCCGTGGCTTCATCGAGCCCGGATTTGGCCTCCGCCGCCACATGGCGACCAGATCCACCGACCTCTCAGTCTTCGAGCTATGTTGCACTCGTCTGTTGGACCGCCATGTCGACCGTCCTCCTCCGGTCAGCGCCCTGCGAGAAGCCGGTCACCACTCCAGATTTGGCCCTTCATCGGTGCCGACCTCGCCTGCCGAGCCTCCACGACGCCAGATCGACTTCGACGAGCCTCGACGTCACCAGCACACCTATCGACCACCTCCTTAGGGACTGCGCCTCCTCGTGTGGCGCGTTGCCCTTCGAGTTGGTTGCCGCCGTCTATTTTGCCTCGCCGTGTCTTCGTAGAGTCGGATCTGCCTCGCCGAGCTCGAAGCGCCGCCCCGAGCGCTCGCACCTGACCGCGACCTCGGTGAGTTCTCGTCTTCTTCTCCTCCTTGTTCTCCCTCTCACTCATACTATTTGGAGAGAAGCAACTGCTTCTTCTCCCTCTCACTCACTGATTTAGTTTTTTTTAAGAAAAGTTGAGTACAGCATAGAGTGCTGTGCTTTTCTCGAGACTCGAGTGCAGCACACTTTTCTCGGATGCAGGTGCAGCACATTGAGTGCAGTGCAAAGCCTCAACTATTATATTATTTAATTATATATATATATAGTAATAATTGTACTTGTATAATAATATTGGTATTGTCACTATTACTCTATTATATAGTGATGTGCTATGGCTTCATTATTATCAATTATATTTGTATTGTGAGGAGTTACTATTACTCTATTTTATAAAATTATATATTGATATTTTTAAATTATTGGTATATTTACACTGGTTTAGTGTTATTTACATTGTATATGTATAATAAATATTTTTGGATTTTAGTTAACAAAAAGACTTTGCAACTACGAGGTTTAGACCTCTAGATTATTATATTCTATCCAAATTACATTAAGGAATATTTTCCAAATAGTGCTTTAACTTATTTCTGACTAGAGTAAAATCTAAATTCTTAATATTGCAAATAGTTTAAGAAATGTTGATTAATATTAGTAATATTTTTGATATTGTTATGGTTTACTTTAATATTTGCTAGTATATAATCTATTTATGTTTCGCTAATTAAATTATTATTATTCTACTACGAAATATTTTACTAGATAATATATATAATTAATTAGACTAGTATTGTTGCCAGCATCATTTTTGCCTAAAAACTATTTTTTGTTAAAATTATTTTGCTAATAAATATTCTAGCTACTATCCAAATAATATCATCTTTCTAAATCATTCTTGCTAGCTAGTGTATGTATATATAGTTAGCTAGAATATATCAGATAGTGAGTTAGTTTGTTAGTAAATTGTTAGTCATGTCATATAACATCTTCTTGTCCTATTCTAGGTGGACATTGAAACATGTTGATTTGCAAGGACAAAGCAAGTACACCGATTCGATCTCTTTACTATGTATTTCTGTCTTACTTCTTGTTCTCATATTGACACGTTGTACACACGACTGTTCATTGTTCATGTTCACAGTTCACCGTTCATTGTTCATTTTTTCTTACTTGTACATTGGGGTGGAAAAATACTATAAATATGTGACCAATCCTATTTTAGCTAGGCATTGACTAATAGCTTAGGTCTCACATCGTATACGTGGGACTCTAAGTCGTACCATTTTTTACTGTTCACTGTTCATTATTTACCCAGCCGGTCACATACTCTGATAGTTATTTCAAATGCATGTTACACTGATAGAATAGTTCATTATTTCTGGATCTGGTACTATAGTTTCATTGTTTCTGGATCTGGTACTATAATTTTATTGTTTCTGGATCTGGTACTACAGTTTTATTGTTTCTGGATCTAGTACTATAGTTTCATCATTATTTATGTACCACCGTTTCATATTCTTGTCTTGTATCGTAGTTCATATCGTGATTTTTTTCATGCACTTCAGTTTACATTGTTTAGAGCTTCTTGTCGGGGTTGTACTTTGCTCTTTTTCTGTAAGGATACGTTGCAGGTTTACTTGATGATGTTGTATCTTCTTCATGGGCCAGAGCCCGAAGCCAGGATAGAGTTGTACCTCAGGATGGACTTAGAATTTCAGAGTTATAGTTAGGTCTTTTCTTAGATTTATTCTAGAGAATTTTATCATGTACTGTATTGAAGATTTCAGGATTGTATATTTTTTATTCATGTTACCGGATTTGTCTCCGGATGATATTGTATAAATAACTTGTGGATTGTGGTGATTCTGGGAACGTGTATAGCAGCTGTGATGGTTTATATTTTTTTGTATCTTGAAGTTTTTCTTAGAATTGTACAGCTTACTTCGTCGTGTCCATCGACGAAGGCTGGGCATGTCCGACTCATATCCGATTATTCGGGATCGGGTCGTGACATAAGAGTATCTAATATGATACAATTTATAGTATAGAATATTCTTAAAAAATATTCTTTCTAATATAGCACAGAATAACTGGTTTGACTGATTTAGTTACTAAATCAGATTTGGTGACATCATAATTATTTAACAAGTATGTGGTTTCACTATTTGCTGATATAAACCTTAGGATAGTGTGCCAAAACTCATCTGACTCTATTACCCCTTAAAGTAAGATACAATAACTTTCAGTGTTGGCTCAAAGATTTATCTTTACAAGCCATATTTATAACAAATGACAGTCTAAAGTAGTAGAATAATAGTTTAAGTGATTTTTACTAATTGACCTTATCAAATCTTTAGTTTATTAAGTTTTGATCAACTTGGGTTAGCTGTAGGGGCCGGTTCCCGGCTAGTGGAGGTCCACAAGGGAATGATTAAGTACCGTATCGCTTACAGCTATTTATGTCCAGTTGACAGAAAGATCCTTTCGGCTTGTACCCAAAATAACTCAACTTTTAAAACTTTAGATTTATAAGAATTTGTAATATCACTAAACTATTTCATTTTGACTAAATTGTTTGAATGAACCAAAAGAATTTTAATATCACAGATTATATGCAAACCATTGCTTATATAACATAATTCAGATATTATGACAGAATAATATTATGATTTCTTTGTCTGAAAAAATATTCTAATATGATCAACTAAGGTTCAAACATACAAAACTAACATGCGAAGAACAACAATATACAGAACCATATATATCAAGATAATTGGCTCATATACTTCAATAATATATTTTTCCAATTAAATTTAGGAATTTAAAAAATGACTAGAAAATGTAGGTTGTAATTATGAAAAATATATTTCCATATGATCAAAACAATTTTGTACCTCTTGCTTTTGGCTTACCAATTGCACTTCAGGGGATATTCATTATGTACATCATTTATAGATAATTTCATTATTCTCACTAAACATCTATCAGTATCCAAGAATTTGGAAAAAGAGATTTATAAACATCAAGTTTATAATAATAGAGGGAAGGACTTTGTATTACTTACCTTCATTTTTAGCATGTTTGAGCCTTTCTTAACAAGTCACAATATCTAATGCTTCTGAATATGAGAGAGAACATTACAAATATCATGTTAAGAATAAGTGAGTACAAAATCAATTTGTATTACCGTCAGCGTTAAAACGTTGCTCATTAAAAATATCTCTAATGATTCTACATTCAAGATAACAAATGTTAGTAGTGAAGATCTTATCAGAATATAACAATGAGGTGCCAAAACCATATTCATATCAAATACTCCAACAAATCAAGGATAGTAGAGAAGTTACTCCAAGTATTGACCAATCTTAACAGAAAATTTTACCAGTAAGACATGGCACGTTGGCAAAATCTAGACATGTCAAACAACAAAATATTCACTTAATCAACAATATATTAATCAATTGAATATTTAAAATAAATCTTTTCTTAACAGGTAGATATTCACAAGGACAATATTATTTTGGTTTGTACTAAATACATAATATAAAGTCTTATTAATTAGACAAAAATATAAAAGACAGAATATAAAATATCTATTTGTGACTGATATAAAGTCATATTTATGAGCTACAACTGTACATATTCTGTGTGTAAATTGTGCATAAAGGAAGTTGGTTACGTCTTTGTCAGACACAATAAAGGATTCTAATTTAGTACAATAACAAGCTTAATGTGCTGATCTATGTTATACAGAAGCTTCTTATTGATTCCAAAACAATTATGTTCTAAATGCATATAGATATGGATATTTAGAAAATAAAATCATCTTGAACAAAAGGTGCAATCGAATAACAAAGATTTCAAGCGTTGGCAACGTCTTAGGAAAAAAAGAAATTGACACTTATATTTCTAACATTTGATTGTCAACAAAGTAAACAAAAACAAATGGATTATCTAATCTAACTGCTAATATCATCCTGTAGATGCCACAGTTTATATTATGCACTTTAAAATTAAAAAAATATCAACCAAAATAAAGTATTCCAGAGTAACTTGATCTATGCTTCAAAAGAGATGACCTCCGGCTTTCACTACTTACACATGGAACTAAACGAACTTATTCAAGTAGAATGAGTTCATGGAACATTCGGTTCATTAATGTTTCAAAACCGTGGGGCATGAGTTTTACACGGGTAGGTATTAACAACATTCTAAATGATCCACCATGCACTCAATTGATACTATTAACTGTAGGAGCATGAAAAGAAAAAGCGCAATATATAGCAAAATTGTTGCGCATCTCAAAACAGTATTCAGAAGAGCACAGTAGAAATAAGAAATAGTGCACGAAAGAGATTTTTTATTCAATAATCATGATTACAAAACAGTGAAAGTCTATTACAGATTCTTCATGTTCATGATTACACATAAAGCTATCTACTCAGCGTACAAAAGTGCAGCATACTGTCTACTAAATGTACAAAAATGCAGGATACAAAAAGCGCACCTTACAAAAATGTAGGAAACAAAAAATAAAGCATGCGACCAGCCTAACAAGCATTTCACAATGTACGCAAAGAAAAGTGCATTTTCTCGATGCCCCTACAATAGAGGCCAAGAAACGGGCCTTTTCTCGGCGCAGCTACTAAGTGTTGATCGAACAGGGATAGGAATGGCAATCAATCCAAGGCCCTGTATTCGACATCTTGGCACTCAACGTCATCTCGAACCAAAGTATAACTAGCACGATGCATAAACAGGGACAACTCCTTCCATAGTCAGTAGAGTTCTTCTCAAAGACTCCTCCATCAAGTTTGCTACTTCTGTGAACAAAGAGTTTTGTAATCTTAGCCCCCGACTAGATAAGTTTTGCCAAGCTCGCTAAGGAGAAGACTAATCGGAGTACAACATTTCTCTAGTAGAAAGTGGAAGAGAGGGGTGCACGAATGAGTTATGCCCTAAAAACACATCAATTTATAGGCTACATGTGGTCAGACCCACATGCCAAGTGGCGGCTAGTCAAAGGCTCCGAGTTAATGGGATTAACCTCGTATTCATCACAATGAATCTCATTTATGCGATTTCTGACTAAGTCTTTAGCCAAAGTCATTACTTCTCGAGCCCCACGAAGTGGCAAAAAATAAGGAGTTTTGACCCAAGACGCCTCAAAAGCGCAGCGCTCCAGAGTAGCCAAAAGCGCAGCGCATCAAAGTAGCCAAAAGTGCAGCACTCCAGAGTAGCCAAAAGTGCAGCGCCGTGGAAGTAGCCAAAAGTGCAACGCTTGGAAAACAGCTAAAAAGATGGCACTCATAAAACTCCAACCATGGGCCATCACTTCAACATTTATGGCATGCTGACCCAAATGTTAGGGGACATCTATCAAGGGTCAGATGTTAGATAGCAATTGTTAGATATCAGTCGAGAGCACGGCCTCCAATGTGCCCTAAAAGCATAGCAACTTTGGCACTCCAAAAAGTGCAGCCTCCAGGACGTCTAGAAGTGCAGCCTCTACGACGTCCAGAAAGTGCAACCTCTACAACGTGCAGCCCACTCACAATACTGCCAAAAGCGAAGCTCTCATGGCATTATTGGAATATGTCACGTGGAAACAGTATCTCTTAGATACAATCAAATCCATTCTGTTCAAACAGAACGAGACCTTTGTACGATGTACACACGATATGTGTCATTGACTCAGTCATATTTATGAATGGGTGCCAACAATCCAAGATCTTAGCAATAAGTGAATCTCAACAACTACCATATGTTAGCTCATAAGCAGCCCCAACAGTGCAGTAACAACAGATTCGACGATCTTTTTATGCGCAGTACTCATGCGGACCAAAAACCCCTACTCACATCGCATATATGTCTGCATATAAATAGAAGAAGTCTTCTTTCATTCAGGATCTTCGAATGCTTCTTGATTGGCAAACCCAGATCATCTACACACAGGGATTCAGAGAGTCAGAGAAAATTATTCTCGTCGCCAGGTCGTCAATGGAGTAAAGGAACTACTACAATGTTTGATCTCTATCATCACACTTCCCCAAAATTAAATTGTACTTAGATATCCTGTTTAGGATTTCTCTTGTACTTTTTCTCGTTTGTAATATAAAAAGTTTGCATAACTTTTGTTCATGGCAAACAAAATGGTGGATCTGCTAGGGACTTCCTTCTACTCTAACGAGAAGGTCGTGATGCAATCTGACAACAACTTGCTTGGGTTCTCTTAAAAGATGCTGGTCGTTCGTATCTAAAGGCAATACGAGTCCTTTGAAGTGGCTTGTAAAGCAGAAGAAGACTCGCGCACCTGGGTGCCTAAGACTACTGTGCCAAGCAGCATGGCTGGAGGAAATACGCCCCATGCTTTCCAGAATTTAGGCGCACCCCATGAACCTGCAGTCCCTTAGTCGACTCCAGTATCTAGGAAGCGTAGCATAGGCTGCCCTTCCTAGGCTGCGCACCTCCAGTAAAAAGCGTAACACAAGAGGAAAGGCACAACATCCCTTCTGCGCATAGAACCAACGGTACAGGAAAGATCCTCTATCTTTGACCGAATTTCCTACCCCTGGATAAGGCCAAGTTGGAGTTTGAGTACTACGCACCTTCTAGGGCTAGTACGATGAAATCTAAGACAGCACGTGTCGTGCACGCTCAACGTGCTACGCCAACAGCTAGTCGAAAGCATGTGTTAATAGTAACGTGCATAGCTGACGGCAAGATGTATAGAACTGATTCAGGTGCTCCTGCACCTCGAATGATACAGTTCTAAAAGTCCCCCTGTCACTTGGGCGCATCTCATACGTAGGAGGTTATCGATAGAAGATGAGGATGAACTTTTGTTTGCCTCGTGCAATGCTACATGGAGCTTACCCTACCTCAAGAAAACTTTCAAGAATCCTCCTATTTCGGCTAGTGCATCTAAGAGCCGACCTCAAGGCATCAAGTTGGCGGTGCCCAGCAAGGGTGTGTTACAACACACTCCCTCTAAGGCCAAGTCCTCATCGGAGGGAACTGTCGCTTCATCGGCAGTACAAGCTGGGGTAGCAAGCTCCCAACATTTTATAACAACCCATCGTTCCAACCAGACGAGGGTTTCTACGAAATTGACACAGATGCTTTTGGGGGTGCAAGTTATCGACATGCTGGGGGTAGCTACTCCTTTCAGAAGATGACATCAACTTGCATGTCTCCCATCAGGAAGGTGAAGCCCAAGGATCTGAGCAGGAGAGCGAAAGAACCACTGTGCCATCTACTTTCCACCACCTAATGTTAGTATACATGACATAGGATGATAACACAGGAAGCAGCGAAGGATCAAACTACCTACAACGTATAGAGGCCCTCGAAATAGGCCTGAATACGTTGACTGAGTCCAAACAAGCCTTGACCCAGGTGGTATTCGAACTCAAAGACAGATTGCCACCCAGAGCCCCTGCTCTAGTAAATCAAGACCCGAGGACATACAGGGAATCTAATGCACCCTCCAGATGCCACCTCCAACTGAGAATCGTGCCTTACTACGGTCATCTGGCCCACTAATGTCAGATGATATACAAGAAGCCCTCAGGGAATTGCATGCTCGCTTCGACATTAAGGATAAGCGAGAGTCACTCCAAAAACTGGGGATTCGATAATCTTATCCTCCTGAGTGGAACAACGTGGTTTATCCTCCCAAATATAAACCACAAACACCGACTCCATTTGACGGAAAGGAGTCTCTTCGTCGATAATTGACATACTTTGTCTCTATGATGGGAAACTTACCAAAACATGATGTCCTGCTCACAAGCCTATTCATTGGGGCGTTACAGGAGGTGGCATATGAATGGTTCTGCAGCCTCATTGACAACTGCATTTCGTCTTTCGACAATTTGAAACGACTCTTCCTCTTTCGATTCTACGAGGGAAAATAGATATGATAATGTTCGCTCTCATGGACATTGCTAAAAAAAGGGAGTCAGTTCGTGCCTACATCGAGCGCTTCCGCCAAGCAGCTTTGAGGCTACCTCTTGGCGTACCTGAACTCATGCTAATGGACTCGTGCCGCAAAAATATGCTTCCTGCAATCAAACTCTGGCACAACGCTCCTTAATGCACGGACTGGACGACATTCATTATCAGTTTCGATAATGCTGAAAGGAATGCCCGGGATGCACGCTTGCTTGGGGTAAACTTTCCTATACTTAACGACAAAGGAAAACGCCCATCCAGCGACAACCTCGCCAACACCAACAAGTACAGAAAGGAGAAACAAGCCTTGACTGTCAAGATTTCCAAAGGTTCAACATCTATGAACCAAAAGCCGACAGAGGTGCCAAAACCAAAAAAGAATTATTCCTTTAATGATGAAGACGTGCTGGAGCTCTTCAACAGCGAGAAGCTTCAGCTCCGACCTCCCAAGCATCCCGACGAAGTGGACAAGGTGGACAACCCCAAGTACTGTCACTACCATCGGTACGTCCATCAGTCGACACGTGACTGTTACATGTTGAAAAAGCAAATATAGAGGCTCATTGATGCCAAGGTCCTCTCACTTGACTATAAGGACAAAACGTTCACTGCCAACATGGTGACCCACCAGTTCGGCAACTTTCCGCAGACAAAAGCCCAAGACGATGTTGTCCCGATCCTCAGGATGACAATGGAGGTTGTTAACCTCCCATCGGCCCGCGACAATGCTCAGGACTTGATCCTGCTTACAATGCCACTAGGCAAAGTTATGTGGGTCCATACCGATCTTGCCCCAGACATGATACTGCCTACAACACGCTCTATTAAAGGGAATAAATCCAAATTATGTCGCATGGTGTCTGCCATGACCGATGAAGACCTAGTTGGCACTCGCTTTGTTCTATCTTACTGCGGGAGGGCAATCAGGTTTCGAAGAAAGATGCACCTCCGTCTACTACAACTACGACACCCGATGCTTCAGAGGTTGGTCCGTCTCAACCTCCTACAACTGATAAACCAAAGTAGAAGGAGGTTCGCTTTGATAAACTACTGAAGAAGGACTCAGTAGTCGGGGTAATCAAGTCCTACAACTTTGACATATTGGCACAACTTGCCAATACTCTAGGCAGGCTGTCACTTTTCGAACTCTTTTGTCTCTCCATGGAGACACGAGATGCCCTTACTGAGGAATTACAGCACGCTGACTCTTTTCTCAGTCAGGTCCCACAACCTGAAGAAGATCCCTTACCCACATAATGTAGTCGAGATAATCCCGAACATCACCCTCTCTCAGTAAAACATATTGCTGAAAAATAATAGGCACAACAGAGCTCTGTACTATACATGATATGTTGGCGCTATTAAGGTCGATTGTATACACATCGATTCTGGCTCTTCTCTCAGCATCATCCCTCAAACTTTACTCTAAACTTTGGGGATACTACTGCACCAGTTGACCGCATCCAAAACCACAATCAACAGTTTCAATGCCAAAAAAGCCATCAATTGGGCAAAATTCGTCTGAAGTGCCAAATAGGTGATCTCCAAACAGAGGTGACCTGTTATGTCATCGATGCAGACATATCTTACAATGTATTGTTGGGACGTCCATAGAAACACGAACACATGATCGTCCCCTCCACCCTCCATCAATGCATGAAGTACGTGGCCAGCAACGGGGTCATTAAAACAGAGTTTGCTGACATTGATCCCTTTTAAGGACTTGATGCATACTACACTGATGCAGATTTGTATAAGTCAGTCCACTTGAACGATGATACCAATGATGCGTATGATGAAGCAAAAACTGCAGTTGTGACTGAAGAACCACTGAGAGTCCGACTGAAAAGGAAGCCTCCTTAAACGTCAGCTCCTCTCGTGGCTAAGCTTTACGGAAGGGCTCCTACCCTCATGACTGTCAAGTTGCTGACAAGAGCCCAAGAACCTATCAGGGTCAAGTTGCCAAGAAGGACCCTAGAAGAAGCTGCAAGATCACGGGATCCTCCGGCCTCATCTCCCTTGGTAGTTAAATTACGGCGAAAGGTCCTACCGTCTCCTCCTATAGTTGTTCCGACCCTCACGGAGGAAGAATTAGGGACTACATATCTGCCCAACTAAGGTGCCTTCTTTAGATGATGTAATCCCTCGGGACAATATTCTATATTTTATTAACAAAAGATTATATTTGAACTACTCTTGTGCACAATGGAATACTATGTATATCTTGGATAATGCTTTAGGTATGTTACAAACACAAGTAACAACCGCCAATACTACAAGCCGAATCATCCCATCCCGAGATGCTTACTTTGTGGTCCCGGCAAGAAAGAAAGACCAGGAGCCCATCATCTTCGCTCGGGTAGAACGTCTCTAAAGACTTACCCCCGCCGAACCAGAACCTGATAACGACAAGATACAAATATGTCGTTATACTGTTCAGGCCAAACACCTCATCCAAAAGATGGGTTATGACTTGAATAGTGGCAAAGGCTTAAACTATGATAAAGGCCGACGCCTCCCCTTACGACTTCCTGTCCCAAAAGGAGAGCCATAAGATTACTACCAACGTACTCGCCGGAGGTTGGGCTACATTACGCCCCCGATAACTTTGGAGAGTTGGAAGCCGAAGTCGAAAAGCTTTCTCACTCATCAGATTCCTCAAACTAGGATTTTGATACCAGCATCGGCCATGCCTTCAAGAGGGTATTGTCGGTCAATATGACCCCTATAAATCCCTAGTGGAGGATGAATACCAAATACGAGAATTCTTCGAAAAGGAACCCTGGGCTCAACGTTTAAGATCTCAGTGTAAGTGGCACTTCGAACAACGAGAACCTCCCACCGAAGACGAGGTCGTACAAATCAACTTAGGAGATGAGTCTTCACCCAAGCCCATCTTTATTAGCAAGAGTTTGACAAGAGAAGATAGAGAATCGCTGATACAACTTATCCAAGAGTACATTGATGTCTTTACCTGGAGATATGAAGATATTGTAGGGCTAGACCCACAGGTCGCAATGCATAAGCTTAACATTCGGCCGAATGCTAAACCAGTCAAACAGCAATAGCGACGCTTTCGCCCCGATGTTATGAAAGCAATTAAAACTGAGGTGAATAAGCTTATCACTAGCAGTTTCATTTGCGAAGAACGACACCCGGATTAGGTAGCCAATGTTGTTCCTGTACCAAAAAGAACAGGGAGATTCGAGTCTGTATAGACTTCAGAGATTTCAACTTGGCTTGTCCAAAAGATGAGTTTTCCCTTCCAATTACGGACGTAATGATCGATAATGCTTGTGGCTTCGAACGTCTGTCTTTTATAGATGGATTTTTGGGCTACAATTAAATCAAGATGTTCTTTGATAGCGAAAAGAATACTTCAGTCCAAACACCTAAGGGAATCTACTACTATACAGTAATGCCTCTCGGCTTGAAGAATGCTGGGGCAATATATTAGCGGGCTATAAGCACTATATTCCACGAACACCTTCGAAAAATAGTGGAATGTTATGTTGATGACATTTGGAGGACCTAAAGACGGTGCTCGACTTAATGCGGGCACATCTGCTAAAGATGAACCCAACCAAGCCTTTTTTTAGGAGATTTCAGTGACAAGTTCTTGGGATTCATCGTTACAGCAATGGGTATTCACATTGACCCTGAAAAGACCAAGGCCATCCTAGACATGGCTCCTTCGAAGAACCTCCGTGAGCTTTGTGGTCTGCAAGGACACTTGGCATGCATCCGAAGATTCATATCAAATCTTTTCGGGCGATGCCAACCCTCCACTAAACTGATAAAGAAGGGAGTTTCTTATGTCTGTACGAAAGAATGCCAATAAGTATTAGACGTCATTAAGAAGTATCTCACCAGCCCCCCAGTACTGGTAGCCCCGGTTGTGGAAAGACCCTTCTTACTTTACGTCCGTGCTATGGACCATTCTTTCGGTGCCTTGCTAGCCCAAAAAGTAAAGTAGTCTACGAGCAAGAAATCTATTATTAAGCAGGAGCATGATTGGTGCCAAATATAAGTATAATCATGTTGAAAAAAAGTATGTTGCTTTAGTCTTTATTGTCCAAAAGATGTGCCACTATATAGCTGGACAGACAATCCACGTTATCAATAGGGTCAACCCCTTCAGAGTGCTCATGACGAAGCCATGAGCGCTAAAATCGTGGTTAGCTATGTGAGCAATCCTGTTATCACCCTATGATATGGTATTCATCCCATAGAAGGCGATTAAGGATCAAGCATTGGCCGATCTCTTGGTAGCACACCCTATTCCAAAAACATCAAAACTCTATGACGGTATTCCAGATGAGGTCTTGGAGTCCAATATGGTCATGGAAGAGCCTGTTTGGTGGATGTTCTTCAACGGTTCTTCAAGAATAGGCTCCAAAGGCAAAATTATTACAGGAGTAGCAGTGGTCCTGGTCACTCCCAAGGGCCTAGTCATTCATCGTGCATATTCTCTCATGAAATTATGCACCAACAACGTCGCCAAGTACAATGCCATTATCATCGGACTCCAGCTCATTAAACAGTTGGGAGTCGACTACTTAGAGGCCTATGGTGACTCAAAGCTAATAATAAATCAGGTTAGAGGCCAATACGAGGTTCGACATGAGGATTTGGTCCCCTACCATCAGGCGACAATCGACATCATCTCTACCTATATTGGGTTCTTTATAGAATATATACCTCGATTACAGAATTTGGAGGGCGACGCTCCCTGGTCTCCGCTTCCTTAGCAGCTCCTACCGGGATCCAGTACTTTGTCACGGTGATGCGTCAAAATTGGTTTACCCAAAGAATAACCTATGCATGTGTCTGAGCTACTCTGTATAGACGAATACTAATATTAATATTGGAGACTAGCGATTCCCGTTCATAGACTATACGGTCTATAGGATTCTACCGAGGACTCAAAAGAAGTTGCTTCCATTAGAAGATGCTCGCTCCGATTCTACTATGACACAGCTACTAAAATGTTATATCAATTTTCTTACGACGGGCTCCTCATTCGGTGTTTATCTGACGCCAAAGCAAAAGAAGCACTCCAAGAGGCGTACAATGGCAGTTACAGAGCCCATCAACTCGGTCCTAAGCTGCAGGATCGACTATAGCATATAGGCTGCTATTGGCCTACCATAATGGCATATGCTGTTGATTATGCCAAAAAATGTCGAGTGTGTCAATTATATGCTGACTTCATCCATCAAACCTCCAAATTCCTATACTACGGCGGCAGCCTGGCTATTCGAAGCATGGAGAATGGATATCATTAGGCCAATTAGCCCTCTAACATCCAAAGGATATCAGTTCATCCTCGCTATTATCGACTACTTCTCTAAGGGCAAAGGTGAAAATCTCGAATTGATCAGCTTCGTTAAGAACCACATTATCTACCTCTTTAGAGTTTTCTATAGAATTATTCACGACAACTGCCCCTAGTTTGTGAGCCATGTCCTCTATCGGTTTTATGATAAAAATTGAATACAGAATATAGCATCGATAGCCTAAAATCAAGCGATGAATGGGCTAGCATAAGCATTTAAAAAGACAATAGTTAAGCTGCTCAAGAAGGTCGTATCATCTAATAAACACATCTGGAATAAAAAGTTAGGCAAAGTCTATGGGCTTACCGTACAACCGTCCGGACACCCACTAGCAGAACGCCATTCTCGCTCATTTATGGAAGCGAAGCGGTACTCCCCCTGGAGATTCAGATTCCATCTCTACGGGTAGCTATCACCAGCTAGTTGACAGAGGAAGATAATCAACGCCGTCTACAAGAGTTGGAAGCGTTTGATGAAAAATGTCTACTGGCTCAGCAATGTATCGAGCTGTATCAAGCTCAAATTTTTCTAGAATTTAATAAAAGGGTCAAGGAAAGGACATTTCAAGTCGGCGACCTTATGTTATCAGTTCGAAGGCCAATGGTGATGACTCATAAATTGGCCAAGAAATTTGAACCCAAGTAGGAAGGTCCCTTCGTCATAGAAACGGCGTACCCTAACGATACTTACCGACTCGCTAAACCTAATGAAAATCTGCTAATGATGTCGATCAATGGCAAATTTCTAAAGAAATACTATGTTTAGTTTTAAGCAAGTATTTCTCTTGCAAATAACTTCTCAGAAGGCATCACGTTCATATTTACCTCTGAATCGCTCTCTACAGTTATACCTCACCATGATTGTTTAAACCGCTGAGCGAGATGTTATGTTTACCATGTCCATATTACCTCTGAGTGAACATTCTTATGTTAGCACCCCTATGTCGTTATGAACCCTACATAAAGACATCCACGTTCACATTACCTCTAGCTATTTTTATGTACCCACAGAGTCGTGTCCTTCTATGATCGTGTAGAAGCATGGAAATTATGGCGCATCTAAAGGCCGAAGTTCCTATGCGCCATGAACAGCATTGCGAAGACATAAGATAAATGTCAGCGCATCATTCAAAGACAGTAAAAGATGAAAGAACATAAAAAGTAGATTTTATTTATATAAAAATCTATTACATGACTTTTTTATTACATTAGAAGTCTACTATAAAAGTCTAACCTAATCTCTATGGCGCATCACTCTGATGTCTCAGCATAGGCGCATCTCTTTCTTGTCAACGAGCGAATCACTTTATCGTCAACCACTATAAAATTGTCAGATTAGCGATGGTTAAAAACGTCTCTAACCTCGGTGAAAACGTCGCTAAATCAATTTAGCACGTTTAGGGCGACGTTTCGGGAACGACGGAAAAAAAGTGTCACAAAACGAGAAAACGTCGCAAAACGTCGCTAGGACGACGTTATTTGGCGACGCTATTAACATTATTGTGACGTTTATTGGTTGACACTAATTAGCGACGTAAACGGCGACGTTATTGTGTTGTTGCCGTTTGGTGATACTGTTGCGACGTTTTGGCGACGACGAGCTGACATCAGATTAAGGTGCCATGTGCTGCCACATCAGCATTTAACGACGCATTTAGCGACATTTATTAACGTCGCTAAAAACGTCGCTAAGTTAAAAAAATATAAAAAATAGGTTCCAGAATACAAATGGGCTGGAGGTGGAGCTGGAGCCTGAGCCAAAATATAGAATACGAAGTACAAAATATAGAATCCAATCCTGGGTTCGCCGACCCCCGGTGGAACACTCAACACCGGCACGCACAATACATTCCAGAATGTACAAAAAATATAAAGAAAAAATACTATCCGTAACGAACATATCAATATAATATCCTCAACAAACCAAATCAATATCCGCAAATACGTACAAACTCAGTATCCTCAACGAAAAAACTGAATATCCCCAAATATGTACAAAGTCAAAATATAAAATACAGTATCTAATCCTGGGTTCGCCAAAAATACAAAAACAAAGATTGACACACAGTTCTAATTCATATGTGTTTTAAGTGTGAGAACGGATGGCTCAGAACACAACCCAAAATTCATTCTAGCATACATTAGTGTGAATCATCTATGTTCTGTACATATGGTGTAGTATACGTTCTTATCGAATCTAGTATCTAGTATCTGAAGAATGTAACAGAATCAAGATAAACTCACATAATGTAATACTAAAATATCATCTACTACTATAAAAGATATAGTGATAGATTGTCGTATCATCATTGCCGACGGATGAGGGTCGGAGGATAGTCAACTTTATCTATGGCTATATAGTTTCTGTCTCGCCAGTCGAATGGCTGTAGGGACTATGTCCTGATCACCATGTCGTACCATAGTTTCTGTCCTCGCCAGTCGAATGGCTGTAGGGACTATATGTCCCGATCACCATGTTACCAATTAACCAACCAGCAAAACTACTTGTTAGAAATATCAGCACTATATGTCGCGAAACGTCGCTATGACGTCGCTAATAGCGACTAATTTAGCGACGTTAGTATGAACGTCGCTAAATTCTAATTATATTCCCTCACCAATTCATTTTCCTCCATTTTACTCTCTCACTCTCTCTCCTTCCCCCCTCCGGCGCTCCCACTCTCTCCGGCGCTCTCATAGTACTTAAGTGTGAGAACGGATGACTCAGAACACAATCCAAAATTCATTCTAGCATACATTAGTGTGGATCATTATGTTCTGTACATATGGTATAGTATATGTTCTTATCGTATCTAGTGTCTGAAGAATGTAACAGAATCAAGATGAACTCACATAATAAATACTAAGACATCGTCTACTACTATATAAGATATAGTGATAGGTTATCGTATCATTGCCGAGGATGAGGGTCGGAGGACAGTCAACTTTATCTACGGCTACATAGTTTCTGCCTCGCCAGTCGATTGGTTCCATGGACTATGTCCTGATCACCATGTCGTACCGTAGATTAATGCAAATGGAGCTGGAGCCTGAGCCAAAATACAAATACAAATACAAAATACAAAATCTAATCCCTGGGTTCGCCGACCCCCTCGGTGGAATACTCAACACCGGCACGCACAATACATTCCAGAATATACAAAAATATAAAGAAAAATACTATCCACAACGAACAATGTCAATATATAATCCTCAATAAACCAAATCAATATCCGTAAATACGTACAAACTCAGTATCCTCAACAGGAATCAGTATTTTCTAGTTCTCTTCCATCCATCTATTCCTCCGTTCTGATCAAGCCTCCACATATGATATCCAGCTCAAGCGTAGAGGCGGAGAGAAGAAGTGGGCAGGAAGAGGAGGGGAAAGCAGCACAGCCGGCGGCATGACCTGAAGGAAGTACAGAGACTTTCTTCAACATCCGTAGGAGAACTATAAGGATATATTTTTTCACAACATGTCACCTTGTCAAAGACCCTTAATGTGACAACCATGTTACCACGGTGTCGGAAGACTAACATGTCATAATTTTCTAAGCCGTGTGTTTTTACATAATCCTCCCAACTCTTTCCTCCTATGTAGTAGTCTTGTATTTCTTTATGAAGTGCAAGGTTACTACATAGGAGGAAAGAGTTGGGAGGATTATGTCAAAGCACACGGCTTAGAAAATTATGACATGTTAGTCTTTTGACACCGCGGTAATATGATATTCACATTAAGGGTCTTTGACAAGGTGACATGTTGTGAAAAGATATATCCTTATAGTTCTACTACGGATGTTGAAGAAAACCTACTGAAATTCCTCCAGGTCTTGTCGTCGGCTGTGCTGCTTCCCCCCCTTTTCTAGCCCACTTCTTCTCCCCCGCCTCTACACTTGAGCTGGATATCATATGTGGAGGCTTGATCAGAACGGAGGAATGAATATGAAAGAGAACTAGAAAACACTGATCCTTCTTGTTGTAGAACTGTGAAGAGTGAAAAGGAGAGGGGGTCTTTGATTTTTGCGTTCATCATCATTAGAGGGAGCAACACTGGAAAAGTTGTGATGTTGACAGCATGAGAGAAGGAGAGGGGGAATGGAGGGAGGGAAGTGGTGCATGCCTTTGGCTCACTTGAGCGGTATTTGTGCGTCAGATAAAATATAAAAAATTCGATTTTTCTCCAAGTGTGAGAACGGATAGCTCAGAACACAACCAAAATTCATTCTAGCATACATTAGTGTGAATCATCTATGTTCTGTACATATGGTGTAGTATACGTTCTTATCGAATCTAGTATCTAGTATTTGAAGAATGTAACAGAATCAAGATGAACTCACATAATGTAATACTAAAACATCATCTACTGTTTGTCATTGATTATAAAAGAACAGAACAGTTTTATGGGACTGGAATTTTACTTCACAACTACAAACTCGCTTGTACAGAAGAGAGCCTAGGAACAAAACTTAGGAAAAGCAATCTAAAGTACAATTGTTTTATTTTTTTTGGGGGTGACGGTAGAGGCTCGGGAGAGTGCTATCAACTCTGCCTTACTCCTTGGACGATCGGACGTCGCTTCTGCTTGATAAAAAAATGCTCTTGCTGGATGCCCTTTGCTCTATACTTCTCTTTGTGTCTCCGCCGCTCTCCGTTCTGGGTTTTGTAAGGGAATGGCACCTTGGTATTTATAGGGCTTTATGACAAGTAGGGTGCAATAATTGCTCCTTGAAAAGTGGACGGTTAGGGATTTGGTTAAGATTAGCCTTGATCTTGTTTGTTGGTAACTAATCTGGGATGTTAATGTTGATTACAACAAATTTGGATAGTTAATATTGATTGTAACAAATCTGGATAGTTTGTTGGAACTCGATCTAGACAGTTAATGTTGATTGTACCAAATCTGCATTGTGATGATTTGTTGATAGCATCAAATCCGATGGGATAAGTCTCAGTCAATCTTCTGCCACGTGTCCCACCGTCATTATGCTGAAAGCTGTATGAACGCGGGAGAATAAGTCTTAGTCGATCTCCTGCCTGTCCTTACTGCCATTGATGCGAGCCGCATAGACGGGGCATCCTGGCAGAGCCGCATGAGCGTGGCCCCGACTACCGAGCCTCATGAAGGTGGCAGCCACATGAGAGTGATAGCCGCATAAGGGTGAACCCCAACTGAACCATATAAGGATGGCCCCCCACAATCCGAGCCGCATAAGGGTGGCCCCCCCACAATCCGATCCGCATGACAGTGGCAGCCGCATGGGGGGGGGTAGCCTCCAACTGAACCGCATAAGGGTGGCCCCCATAATCCGAGCGCATGAGGGTGGCAACCGCATAGGAGTGAACCCCAACTGAACCGCATAAGGGTGGCCCCCCAATCCGAGCCGTATGAGAGTGGCAGCTGCATGGGGGTAGCCTCCAACTAACCGCATAGGGTGGATCCCACGACCGAGCCGCATGGAAGTCTTTGAAGCGATCCGCATAAGGGGCTTTGGAATTGGTGGATTGTGCCAGCTATAAAGATTTTATCTCGTCTTTCTAGGAGCACGCCATTATGACAGAGCCATCATTTTACCTTTATGTCAGAGCTGTCAATCCTTCGTTGTCAGAGATGCCACCTTCCTGTGTTAGGGTAATTAATGAGCCAGCTGTTCAGAGTATTTATGGCCAGCTGTAAAGGCCTGTTTGAGCCGCATGAGGCCACTGGCTTTCCCTTCATCTTTCTGAGCCGCATGAAGCTCTCAGGTCTTTTGAGCCGCATGAAGGCTCCTTCAGCTATGAGCCGCATTGGGCTATTTCCGGGCCCTATAAGAATTTATTTATATTTTTTCATGCTTCTACATCTACTACTATATATGTCACGCCCCAGAACTAGAATACTGGAGAGCGGGGCGAACATAGCCAGCTACGTATATTGAAATGAAGTCCATCTCGCTATACGGTCACGGCTGTCTAGATATGAGGGTTTACTGCAAGCCAACGGTCTCTTAAGGTCAAGCCTATTGTCTCAATCTCAAGCAAGTAATATAAGTACAAGATGTTTGACCACCAAATATACTATAAAAGGCATCCCAAATATTACATATTCAGTTGATCATGAAGCTAGTCGTACAAAATACGAGGACTAGCAAGAGTTCAGTCATACATGATCAACCATAGGATTTGTTAATCATGTTTACAGCCCGTAGGCAGACAGTAAGTAAATGTGCATCGACCTAACAGGTGCTCGTCGGCTAAACGCCTCAAAAGAATAATTTTACAATAGAGTGAACAAACAGAATGGAAAACCCACTCGTAGCCCGGTTTCCTTCTAGTCGCCACCATCGGGCTGGAGGTTCGGTAGATCCTCGGGTGCTGCTCCGAAATCTGGCCACACAAAACCAGCTGGGTCAAACCCCAGAAAGAGCAAGTGCCACAAAGGCCACGAATAAGAACAAAACCAGCATATTAGATAAGAAAATGGAAGAAAGTACTATTAAATAAGAGTACAACAAGACAATAAACGACTAGGGACATGGAACCATTTCTGGAAGCCAGGTTACAACCCATAAACCAAACAAGGACCGGGGTTGTAACCCTTCGCCTGAATAGCACCCTGTCTCTACCCATTTATTGTTAAAGATAAGTAGAACAATCATGTTCAGGAGGACCAGGTACTGGGACTAAACAAGACTTAGACAGGGCTAGACAACATCCATTCACAAGCGGCCAAGCAATACTACGGCTTACTACTTTAACGAA
The DNA here is from genome assembly GCA_029216955.1 of Iris pallida. Classification (NCBI taxonomy): domain Eukaryota; kingdom Viridiplantae; phylum Streptophyta; class Magnoliopsida; order Asparagales; family Iridaceae; genus Iris; species Iris pallida. Next base: position 856 of record JANAVB010022336.1, on the reverse strand, counting down.
CTAGGGTTATTACAAGCCTAATTACTAACAAGATGCAAGTGAGAATTTCCCAGTCCCAAGCCCTGCAGACCATCCAGTTATCCTTCCGCGGGTTGAGAGTATGGTTGGGTACATCGCCCAGGAGACGATATACCCTTAGGTGACTTAGAGGGTGCAACACATGACAGTGTGCTGGAAATGTGCTCTACTCGTCGGCAAGCTACAAGTCCAATTAAAGCGCCCAATAACGAGATTGCCTGTGACTGGAAATTCTCTATAAACTATAGTTTGATCTAATCATTAGCCTAATCCAGATTTAGTGTAAATCCCTGACCGTGGGAACCAGGGAGTCACGTCCTAGACATGATGCAAGACAAGACAGGTGGATTGTACAAGAAAGCAGGAACACCCACGGTGTCAAGGTTGATTATACGAGTCGAGTTACAAGTTACAAGTTACAAGTTGCAAGTCAAGTCAGTGCGCCGCCACGGGCCACTATCAAGTTATCAGGTTACAAGTCAAGAATGCACCCCATCGGGTCATTTCCAAAAATCAGAAAGTACTAGGATCATAAATCACAGAAATCACGAAAACCGTACTAGTCATATCAAATACAAAAAATCGTGCCAGGTCGTGTTGGGGTCAAGGTAGTCGTGCTGTGTGGAACAGGATCTCAAAACCTAATCCACAAAAGAGAAGCCAAGTCCAAGAAATAAAACCAAATATCATGGGCCAGTGGGTTGCACAGGGGGATGGCGCAGGAATGGTTGGCGCAGAGATAGATGGCGCAGGGTTGAACTGCGCAGGGGTGAAGTGCGCAGGGTCCAAGCGCGCGGGGTTAGATTGCGCGGGGACCAACTGCGCAGGGGTGAGCTGC
>JANAVB010022335.1:0-49554 GCA_029216955.1 Iris pallida | reverse complement strand
CTTGGCGGCCGGATATAAGATCGGCGACCGAGGATTGCGAACTGGTGTGGTAAACTTAACGCTAGTACATCCAGCGTTATAACTCTGCCAGCCCCGGGCTCCATCCAGCAAACTCCCGATGAAGCCTAGACTGCTACTGGGATTCCGCAGCATTAGCTGAGTGTAGCCAAATGACGAGCAAATCGGCTTGGCAAGTACGGTTCCAGATAACATCTGTTCTGATTACGGTAGACCAGGTGCGAAGGCCGGATACTCTGCAACCAACGAAAACTCCATTTCGGCAAAGTAACCGCATCCTCACCAGAATCAACCAAATCCTGGTCGGCCTCGAAATTCTTGAAGATCGGGCCAACCTTCACGATTTCCCACCCCTGAAGGAAGGACAAAACCCTCCTGCAAACGGGGACGCCAGTGTAAGACCACTTCCTTTTGTAGAAGCGGCGAATGAAGGCATCTCCTTCAACATGGTCCTCCTCAGGGCCAGGACTCATCACATTCGGATGATGTAAGATCAGCCACCCCATAAGATAATGGAAAGGCAGCTCGGCCCGAGAAAAGTTGTCATTATTACCTTTCTCGTGGATCACATCATCAGCAAAAGACCTCAAACCGCGCAACAGGTTGCACACCATTGCGGGGAGCAGAGCTAAAGGTCGTCCAAAGGCCAACTTCACTGTAGGCAAAATAAGATTCCGATGTACCCTCTCAACGGCACCGGATCCCCCTGCAAATATGCAATCCCGGAGCCATATCATCAAGTAGGCCGTCAACACTGCCTTAGATGACATCCGGTGCGCGCAGTGCCAGAAACAGCTGTACGTATCCTTGCCGCTCTCATTGGAATGTGGGGTCCTCTCGTCCAGTCGAGTTATTTCAGAACTCACTTCCGCGGGGTTCAAGCCCTGCGGAGTCGCAAACCGGATCCTCGAAGGATCCGCCAAATCCTGTCTGAAGACATAGTCCCTCCAAGCAGTCACGTGAGGCTGGGTCTTACCCTTGTCCCTCCGGTGCATCAGATATGATGGCTCGTCACCTCCTTGAAAACGGCCATCATCTCCGGGTCCTTATCTTCCAAGACCTGGATTTCTTCATTTGATGGGAAATATTCCTCGTACGGTTCCGAGCCCCAAGGAAGCTTGGACACTTCGTACATCTCATGAAGGGCCAATCCCAACTCCCCACTGGAGTAAAGAAGCTACCAGTCTGGGCGTTGAAAAGCTCCAAGAGCGCAAGGAACATTGGCTTATTGAGGTCCACGCCTGCCTGCGTGGCCCGAATGATGGCAGTCAGCCCTATCTCTTTAAGCTCAACTTTGAACCGGGAAAGCACCCAGGAGGTCAACTCGTCCCACTTTGGGATGTAGTGACACCAACCTTCGACTCTAAAACCAGCTGTCGGATACGTGACCTTCGACGTCAGCATCCGATTTGCAAAAGTCGGGGCACTGAAGGGAAACGTGTCATTTGGGACTTCACTATAGATGCTCCCGGGACGCAAAGCTCGGTAACTGAACGAAGAACCGGTTCGTGAGGCGGTCAAGGTGTCTCGCTGGTTCGAGGTGGTGTCAATCGAAAGGGAACCCCCCAAGGCACCTCCTTGAGAAGGAGTAAGTTCCCAACCCATCCTTCTCTTCGAAGCTAGACGATAAAAGGCTGTCAGTGGCAACTGGCGGTCAACCTGCCGCATGTATAACATCATGCCCTTAGCAGCAAAGAACCAGTCTTCTCTGATCTTCAATATCTTCGCCTCGGAAGAGACTAATCGGTCGCCAAACAGAAAGGCAGGCTTTAAGAAAGTCACACCTTCAGAATCAGCAGACTTCAGTTTACCGCTCTCCATCATACTCTGGAGGAAAAGCGGCAACTGGACCTGGATTTGTAGCATCCTCTCACGAGGTTGGTCCTGAAGGATAGCATCCTTTGCAGGGTTGATCACTGCCTCATCAAAATCAACTCCCATCTGACAAAGAGAAGCGTCCAGGAGGACCTCATTCAACAAAGGGATCGTCATCGACACTGGCACAACAAAAGTAGAAGTCAGGCAAAAAGACAAAATATGTCAAGCAGACTGGCGCATTGCCAGGGTATGAACCCATGCGCATCTGCTTCGCGCATCATCAGAGTACGAACCCATGCACATCTGCTTCGGCGCATCATCAGGGCATAGGCCCATGCGCGTCAGCATGTCTCGGCGCATCATCAGGGCGTATGCCCATGCGCGTTGGCATTGGAGCTTCGGCGCATTATCAGAGCGTGAGCCCATGCGCGTCAGCAAAGGCTTCGGCGCATCTTCAGGGAATAAAACCCATGCGCGTCAGCCATTAAAACCTCGGTGCATGATAAAGGTATAAACCTATGCACGTCGGCAGGATAGAACCTCGGCGTATCATCAAAGACCGAAGTCTATACGCGTCGGCAGTTAGGGCACAGGGCCCAAAGCAGAGATGAAACTCACCTGTCACATCAGGACGAACGTCGGCAAGAGGCGCAAGAGTGATAGGTACATCCTCATCGACAGACTCCTTCGCTTTCTCCTTCCCCTTGCCGGCAGCACCGCGAGGAGTCTTGGGAGCCATTCTCTCGAGGAAGGAGAAGTTAGGGTTTTGAAGAAGAAATTCTAAAAAAGCAGAGGTACAGAGAAGAAGAACCCTTTCTCTCTCCAACTCTTACCTATTTATAGGGCTTGGTCGCACGTGTGAACAGATGACGTGTGATCTTAGCCGTCGCCTCGGGTTTCGTGCAAGGATAGCAGCAATATTTTCGGTTACCGAGGCACCATCATCATTAACTGAGAAAAGCATGCGCCCGAACAGACATGCGCCCAGAAATCATGTACCCTGACCTCCATGCTTCTTATTCAAAGTATTCCAAAACTTATTCAAAATTTTTGAAAACTTTGAAGGGGGTCTTGTAGAAGCATGGAATTTCACAACCAGAAAGCCCATGCGCCAGACACTACATGCGCTAGAACTCAGACGAAGAACTTCACAGCAAAGTCAATAAGTATAGACATTTGAAGAAGAACTTTTCATTATATATAAAAGTCTATTACATGTCTAGAAAAGGTTGTACAAAGGAAAATTTCTACAAAGGAAAGATCCTAAGTCTACAGCCAGCGGCCACCATGCGCCTCCAGTTAGGCGCAGCAGTCATCATGCGCTGCCAGTCACCATGCGCTGTCAGTCAAGCACAGCAGACATCATGCGCCTTCAACCAGACGCATCCCACCATATCTTCAGCAGCTCAATCATGTGCATCCAGCTCAGTTGTGTGCATCCCTTTAGCAGCTCAGTTATATGCATCCCTTCAGCATCCAGCTATGTGCATCCCTTCAGCCAAATTCTTCCAGCCAGGCTCACCTGGCCGAGCAGAGCCCAGTTATGTGCCGCTCTTCCAGCCAGGCTCACCTGATAAGTGCTTCGCCAAGCAAAGCATTTAACCCTCTGGCTGGAACCAAGGAAGAGAAGAGCACCGCAAATGCTGTGGCCAGGGGAGGCTTCGAAAGAGCCTCCAAAGCCGAAGGAAGACCGTGATCGAAACCGCGGCTAAAGGAGCAGCTTTCAACACAATCAAAGTGGGCGACACCCACTCTGAAGGAAGAGAGAGCCTAGCACCGCCATTCCGATCTACGGCTCTTCCGGAATAACGAAGACAAGGCTCGAGCATCCTATCTTTGGATGCAACAGGCACCCCGCCTGTCTCAGAAGCCCTCGACTCCATCTTTTGGATGTAACAGTCACCTTCAAGAGCATCGAAGACAACACAACGTCTCATCTTCACCCTCGGGAGCACTTCGTCAACAGAATGCACCCGCATGTTCAAGTTCATATTGGAAGTACGTGAGGGAATGAGAAGCAAATCTTCTCTCCATGCAACTATTTATAGGCCGGGCAGATCAAACCCACGTACCAAGTGGATGGCCCTCCGAATTCCATGCAATGAATTTACATTAAATGGATGAACCGGACGCCTCGAATTCAGCCAAACGGCTATTTATGGCACTCGAAGAGCGAGACAGCCGCATCATTAAAAGACATGACCGATGCGCCAGCCAGACAGCGATCACACGGACGCGCCCTTCGGCATCAGGCGCATCACACAGACGCGCCCTACAGTACTCGGCGCATTACAGAGGGTGCGCCCTCACACATCTCCATACCGAGTGGAACGCCAACCGACGCGCCCACTCAGCTGTCCATCGAACATCACCAACATTAAATGCTGAACTGACAGAGTTGGCAGCACGCCTCCCAAAGTCTGAACAGTTGACAGCTTTATTCAGAAAATGAAGCGTCGACAACGTCAGCATCATCATGACTTTATTTCGACGGCTACTGCCACGTGGCCACTCCACCATCAGCATGCGCCTCTACGGCCATGCGTCCAAATCAGCATGCGCCTCAAAAGCCATGCGCCTCAGACTGCTCTCTGATCCCGAAAGACAGAAGAAAAGTCGCCTGCATGCGCCTCAAAAGCCATGCACCCCAAATGGTTTGTAACTCCTAAAGGTTATGAGCCGCAGCCTCCTCCTGTGCCCAATCTAAGGCGCAGCTCACCAGATCACTTCTCTTCACCAAATCCGAGATCATCGAACCATGAGTCGACGACACGTGTCTTTTGACTCAACTCACCCAAGATTTCAGCAACGGAAAGATCTTCTCTCTGCTACGTGCCGGCTCACAACAGCAGTATGAAGAGTTCTCCCCCTCGATCAGGGCACAGCATCCGTGCGCCTCCATCAGCAACCTCCACGTGGCGTCCCCACACCGGCGTATCCTGCATGCGCACATGAGCAGCCAGCCTGCAAAACTATAAATAGAAGGATCATCTCCTTCACACACACAGAGACTCAGAACACACAAGACTCAAAAAGAATCCACAACAGAGAATCACCGGAGAGGCAGTTCTAGACACTCAACGTCTTCCTCCTCTCAGCAAGCTCCAGCACCCAGAGCAATCAACACCTTCAGAGAACCGATAACCGTCGTCAGCCGATCAACGGAGTCAACGCATTACCACTCGCTCCATTGGCACTAAGGACCCAGCTTAAACAAAAGTGTACTCCTAGGACTACATCTAAGTCCTATATTGTATCACTGTTCTGTTTGTATTAAAATTTCAATCAAAACAATTTTAATGGCAAACAGTCCTTCTACTGGAGGATGCTACGGAACAGCTGGGTTCCAATAGCATATGATTTTGTGGAAGGGAATTGTCTGTGAGCCCTGATAATTGGGTCCACAGATCCTTGGTGGAAGCACATGTCTGAAAAGATGTCAAGAGTAGTACTTCTTTAGGAACTTACCATTGATGGGCATCATGAACAAGTCTCCATTGGGTTTGGCGAGGCGGTAAGAACCGTTTGAGTATACCGTCTCTATGATAAAAGGTCCTTCCCACTTGGGCTCGAACTTTCCTGGTGTCTTGTGAGTCAACACCATCGGCCTCCTGACTGCCAGAACCAGGTCGCCAACTTGGAAAGTCCTCTGCTTGACCTTCTTGTTGAAAGCCTGTGATATACGGGCTTGGTAGAGTTCGATGCGTTGTTGAGCTAGGAGACGCTTTTCGTCAAGTGTCTCCAGTTCCCGCAGACGACGATGCTGATTGTCCTCTTCTGTGAGTTGGTTTGTGATCGCTACACGGAGAGAGGGTATCTGGATCTCGAGAGGCAGTACCGCTTCGCTCCCGTAGACCAGGGAGAATGGTGTGTTACCTGTCGGTGTCCGTACCGTCGTACGGTAGGCCCAAAGGCATTCGTCGAGCTTTTCGTCCTAGTCGTGTTTGTTAGATGACACGACCTTTTTGAGTAGCCTGACGATAGTCTTGTTGAACGCCTCGGCCAATCCGTTTGCTACCGGATTGTAGGCGGTTGATGCCATGTTTTGAATACGATTCTTGTCACAGAATCTGCTGAAAACATGGCTGATGAACTGAGGACCATTATCGTGGATGATCCTCGAGGTACTCCGAAACGGTAGATGACGTGGTGTTTGATGAAGCTGATCATCCTGGAGCTTTTTACTTCTGCCAGTGGAACTGCTTCTGCCCATTTGGAGAAGTAGTCGGTGATGGTTAAGATAAAGCGATGTCCTCTCGATGAAGGAGGGGTGATCGTTCCTACAATGTCCATACCCCAAGCTTCAAAGGGCCAGGAGGCGACTGTAGGATGTAGTGGTTCTGACGGTGTATGAATGAAGTCTGCGTGAAGCTGGCACGCATGGCACTTCTTAGCATATTCAACGGCGTCAGCGGCCATGGTTGGCCAGTAGTAGCCCACGTCGCAGTCGGTCCTGCAACTTAGGGCCAGGTTGATGGGCCCCGCAGGTTCCATCGTGAGCTTCTCGAAGGGCTTCGTCTGCTTCTTCGTTAGACAAACATCAAAGGAGAAGTCCGTCGTAGGAGCGTCAGTACAGCATTTTTGTAGCTGTATCATAGTAGAATCGAAGAGAGCGTCTCCTGACTGAGATGGCTTCTTTCGGGTCCTCTGGGAGAATTCCGTAGACGGCAAAGTCGATGAACGGGAACCTCCAGTCTCGGACATTAACACCAGTATTTGTCGACATGGCGTGGGCTACTCGTGAGCACAGGTTGTTTTTAGGATAGACCAAGTCTCTTTCGACTACCGTGACATAGTGTTGAGTCCTGAGGGGTACTGCCAATGAGGCCACGAGGCCAGCCAAAGCGTCGGCCTCCAAGTTTTGTAGATAGGGTACATGTTCGATGAAGAACCCAGTAAAGGTTAAAATGATGTTCAATGCAACTTCGTGGTAAGGGATCAGATCTTCATGGCAAACTTCGTATTGCCCTCTGATCTGGTTTACGACAAGTTTTGAGTTGCCATAGGCTTCCAGATGATTCACTCCCAGCTGTTGTGCCAGCTGGAGTCCCATGATGAGCGCGTTGTACTCGACAACATTGTTGGAGCACGGCTTCGAAAGGGAGTAAGCACGTTGGATGACCAGCTGATCGGGGGAGACTAATACCACCTCCACTCCTGCGATGATTTGGCCTTTGGGGCCAGTTCTCGAAGCGCCATCGAAAAATATCCGCCAGACGGAGCCTTCTTCGGTGACGTTTGATTCTTGGACCTCATTCGGGATGTCTTCATAAAGTCTTGAGGACTCTGGGATGGGGTGTGCAGCTAAAAAGTCGGCCAGTGCTTGACCTTTAACATCCTTTTGTGGAACGAACACCATGTTGTATGGCATTAGCAAGATCGCCCATGTGGCAAGCCGGGAGTTCAATGATCCTGGCTTCGTCATGAGGACTCTGAGCGGATTGACTCAGGAAATGACATGAATTGTCTGGCCCGAGACATAATGACGAGTCTTTTGGATGGCAAATACTAAAGCCAAGTACTCCTTTTCAACGGGGTTGTACCAGTGTTCGGCCCCGATGAGTGTTTGACTGAGGTAGTAGATTGCTTGCTCATAGCCTGTATCACTGTTCTGAGCCAGCAGAGCACCGAGGGAATGATCCATGGCACGGACGTAGAGGATAAATAGTTTGTCGACGACGGGTGCCACCAGGACTGGCGGGCTTGTCAGATAAGCCTTGATGTCGTCGAAAGCCTTTTGGCACTCCTCTGTCCAGACGTAAGAGACTTCCTTCTTCATGAGCTGAGTAAAGGGTTGACATTTGTCGGAAAGGTTGGCTATGAACCTCCGGATGTATGCCAGACGCCCTGTAGGCCTCGAAGTTCTCGAAGGTTCTTCGGAGGGTCCATATCGAGGATGGCTTTGGTCTTCTCGGGATCGACATGAATGCCTTTCGCCGTGATAATGAAGCCCAAGAAATTTCTGCTGGAAACCCCTAAGAAGGATTTAGCGGGGTTCATCTTGAGTTGGTGCGCCCGCATGAGATCAAAGACTGTCTTGAGGTCTTGTAGGTGATCTCCTTTGAGACGGCTCTTGACTGCGATATCGTCAACAATAGCATTCGATTGTCTTGCGAAGATACTGACGAAAAATGGTGCTCATAGCTCGTTGATATGTCGCACCAGCGTTCTTCAAGCCGAAGGGCATCACTGTGTAGCAGAAAATGCCCTTTGGAGTCCTGAATGACGTGTGTTTTGCGTCATCGGGGAACATCTTGATCTGGTTGTAGCCCGAATACCCGTCCATGAAAGACATGCGCTCGAAGCCACATATGTTGTCGATCATCACGTCGGTGATTGGAAGCGGGAATTCGTCCTTCGGGCAAGCAAAGTTGAGGTCCCTGAAGTCGATACAAACTCATATCTTCCCATTCTTCTTGGTGACAGGGACGACGTTGGCTACCCAATCTGGGTGTTGTTCTTCACGGATGAAGTCGCTGGTTAAGAGTTTGTCTACCTCCTGATCGATGGCATTCATGATGTCCGGACGGAAGCGTCGCTGTTGTTGTTTGATAGGCTTGGCATCAGATAAGATGTTCAGCCTATGCATCACGATCTGGGGATCAAGTCCCGGCATATCCTCGTAGCTCCAGGCGAAGACGTCGATATACTCTTTAGCCAGCTGGATTAAAGATTCTCGGTCTTCTCCTTTTAGGCTTTTGCTGACGAAGATGGGTTTGGAAGAAGATCCATCCCCAAGGTTGATCTGCTCGACTTCGTCTTCGGTGGGAGGTTCACGTAGTTCAAAATGAGACTCCCATTGTTCTCCTAGGCGTTGAGCCCAGGGTTCTTCTTCGAAGAATTCCGGCGCTTGGTCTTCGCCTTCATCTTCTTGAGGTTGTGTTGATGTCATGTTGGCTGACAGCACTTTCTTGAAGACTGATCCGATGCTGGTATCGGAATCCCAAGTCGATGCTTCGGACGAGTGAGAATGTTCTACTTCTTCTGTGTCTGGACTCTCTGGAGTTGATGGTGGCATGACATAGCCTACCCTCCGTCGAGTTTTATTGTAGTAGTCCTGCGGCTTTCCTTTAGATGTTGGAAGCCGGAGAGGGAGACGTCGACCCTTGCCGTAGTTCAGGACTTTGTTGCTTTTGAGGTCGTAACCCATCTTTGGATGAGGTACTTTGCCATATCCGTGTACCGATAGACTTGCATTCTGCCGGTATCTGGTTCTGGCTCGAGTGGCGGGAGGTCTTGATGACGCTCAACCTTGCCGAAGATGATGGCTTCTTCGTCTCGACTTCGTGGCGGGACTATATAACAGACCCCTTGGGACGGTACTACTCGATTTACATGATGGACGGTCGTTATTTGTGTTTGCAACGACCGTAGAGCGTTATCTAATGTATACATGGCATTCCAATGTAGAAGACTAGAATAATTAAAAGACACTCTATTGTTGAAATACGAGATTTTATCCCGCAGGATTATATTGTCCAGAGAGGGTGCATCTAAATCAGCAGAGATATATTCCCCTAGCTCCTAATCTGTAAGTACTGGGGTTGGATCGGGAGAGTCCACCACAGCTTTGATTTTGGGGTCCGAGAGGGTTACGTGGGCCTTCTCAAGCAGCTTGGATTGCGGCGGCTTGCCTTTAAGACGTACCTTCAGAGGTGCCTCCACTGTGCCACCGGTGATTGGTGCCTTCTCCTGTAGTTTTGCCACAAGGGGAGCTGATGTTTGAGGCAGTTTTCCCTTGAGTCGTATCTTCAGGGGAGCTTCAGGAGCAGTTGGTGCTTTCTCGGGCAGCTTAATGCTCATGGGAGGCAACTTCTGAGGCAGTTTGCCTTTGAGTCAGATCCTCAAAGGAGCGTCGGAAGTTGTCTCAGGCTCCATGTCTGGCTCTGCTGCCATTTCTGCCTCGTCGTCAGCATCATTGGCTTCCTCCCCGTCAGGTGACTTGTACAAGTCGGCATCGGTGAAGTAGGTTTCAATCCCTTTAAAAGGGTCAATGTCCGCGAACTCCGTCCGGATGACGTGTTGGTGGACACGTACTTCATACATTGGTGGAGCGTGGATGGCACCACCATGTACTCATGCAGCCATGGGCGACCCAACAGAAGGTTGTAGTTGACTTCAGCGTCCACGACATAGCAAGTGACCTCTGTTCTGAGGTTACCGATATGACACTTTAGTCATATTTTGCCTAGTGGATCGCTTTTACTAGCATTGAAGCCGCTGATTATTGTGTTGGAGGGCGCCAGTCGGTACATTGGGATCTCCAGTGTTGAGAGCAACGTCTTCGGGATGATGCTGAGGGAAGACCCCGGATCGATCTGAATCCGCTTCACCTTGACTGAACCGATATACCCTGTATAATACAGCGGTCTGTTATGTCGGTTGTGCTTGAGCAGCATGTCTTGTTGGGTGAAAGTTATGTTGGGGATAACTTCATCCGCACAATGACAGTGTGCACATGTAGTCGGGAGATCTTCAGGCTGCTTGACCTGACTGATGAAGGACTCAGCATCCTTCAGGGCTTCGCAGAGAACTTCACGAGTGTCCTTGGAAAGACGAAGGAGCTCGAACAGAGATAGGCGGGCAGAAGTACTGGCCAGTTGTGCCAGTATGTCGAATTTGTGGGGCTTGGCTAGCCCCAAAGCATTCTCCTTTCGCAGAGGCCTATCAAAGCGGGCCTCTATCTGCTTCTGCTTATTGGCTACTGTGGGCTTAGACGGGCCCTCCTCCTTGACAGCAGGGACGGTGCAAGGAGGCACCACCTCGACGGCAGCTTCGTCGGGTTGGGCGTTCTGTTGTGAACGCGTCTGTACAGGAAGCACCTCTTCTGCTGAAGAAGAGACCATGCGGCAAGACTTGATCTTCCTGCCTTTGGATTTGGAGATAGGGTATACCTCCGGTTGAGTCACCTCGGAGACGAGATCAGGGTGAACCCATAGGATCTATCCCCTGGATGTAGTGGGGATGAGTCCACTCACGTTGTCACGAGTAGGTGGTAAGTTAACCACCTCCATTGTCGCCTTAGGGATGGGGACGACACCATCTTGTGTCGTAGTTGGCGGTAAGGTGCCGAACTGGAGTGACACAACGTTGGCTGACACCGTCTTCTCCTCGTAGTCGACGGAGATTACATCCGCATTGATCATGCGCTGGATGTAATTCTTTAGGACATAGCAGTCCATGGTTGGGTGTCCGACAAACCGATGGTAGTGACAGTACCTCGGGTTGTCTACTTTCCCAACCTCGTCGGGACGCTTCGGGTCCGATAGTTTGATCTTGTCACCCTGCTTCAGTATCTCAAAGAGTTGCAGGGTGTCTTCGTCGTTGAACGAATAAACTTCCTTGGGCCTTGGTGCAAGTGGAGGTTCTGAGTAGGCACTGATGCACCTTTTGAGGCATTGACAGTCAACGCCTGTTTTCCCTTTGTCTCTCGTCCGGGGTTGTTGGCTGCAGGCCAGTTCCCCTTGTCCTCAAAGGCAGGGAAACTGACTCCCAGAAGACGAGCATTGGCCGCCTTCTTTTTCGCGGCTTCCGCTTCAATGATCAAGGAGCTCCAGTCGGGAGGAGGAGTAGAGTTGAGCCAGAGTTTGACTGCAGGCAGCATGTTCATGCTGCAGGAGGAGAGGAGTGCATGTTCTGGCATGCCCGGGGGCAGTCTGAAGCAAGCCTGTCAGAAGCGTTCGATGAACACTCGAACTGTTTCCTTCTCCTTCTGGCGTATTTCTATAAGAGACGCCATTGTCATGTCCTTTCCGTCGTCGTAGAAACGGTCGAGGAAAAGGCGCGTCAGGTCGTCGAAGGAAGATATGGAATTATCGGGGAGGCTGCAGTACCAGTCGTACGCTACTCCCTTCAGTGCCCCGACAAATATGCTGGTAAGTAGCACGTCCTCCTTCGGAAGATGTCCCGTCTGGGACTGGAAGTACGTCAGATAGTGACACGGAGAGTCCTTCCCGTCGTATGGTGTCAAGGTTTGTGGTTTATATTTGGAAGGATAAACCACCTTGTTCCATTCGAGGGGATAAGGTTGGGGAATGCCCATCTTCTGGCGCTCCTCTTGTCTCGTCTTGGACTCAAAGCGCTCGTGCAAGTCCCTGATCATCTCGACCACGTCTTCTGTGGAGCTGGGAGTCGGGGAAGGTGGTACCACCTGAAGTTGAGCATTCGAGGGCTCCGATGTCCGAGGTGCTTCTCGGCGATCCGTATCCAAGGATGCCCATTGAAGGGGTACGCTTGATTCTCCATTGGCCCCTGGGTCGGGACCGGTAGAAGGTGTCCTGGCCAAAGCTGACCGTATCTCAAACATGCTTGAGTCAATGTTTGCATAGAGGCGGAGAGAGTCTTGAGTCCTCCCTCTAATGTGTCCATGCGCTGGACAAGGTCTGGTGGCGGCGCATCAGACTTGGAATCACCCCAGCCATGTATACTGTCATGACACGGCCGGAAGTGGATGGATCGGTTGAGGCTTCACTTTCGGCCTCACTCTCGTGTAGGGGAGTCGCCTCTCCTGGAGCTTCGTCTTGGCCACCCCCAGCTATGTTTGGAGAACATTTTCGACGGGCGCATCTGCAAGGGCCTGATTACCCTCAGCTCCGTCTTGAAGGGCCTCTTCGTCTTCGAGACTCAGATCCGCAGAGGCTAGACTACCCCCAGCTATGTTTTGGGGGACACCCTCGTCTTGAAGTACTTCTTCGAGATGTAGATCTACAGGGGCCAGACGACCCCCAGATATGTCCGGGAGGACTTCGAGAAGATCCGCCCCAGCTGTGCTTTGGAAGACAGCTTCGTCTTCAGAAGGAGGCTCGACAAGGGTCTGACTACCCCCAGCTTCCTTCAAGATCTTTTTCCTCCTCCGAGTGCCTTCGAACACTCCGGAGGACGAGACGGCCGTCTTAGTTTTCCTCGGCTGGCTTTTGCATAAGGAAGAGGAATTGCCAGTTCTTTCGGACTGACGAGGAGTTAGAGATCACGTTGCATGAAGCAACCCTTGGCTCTTCTTTTGTTGACACCTTCTTTCCGAGGCGACGTCGAGAGGTGTCGATGATTGCAGCGCTGGAACACTGACTGCCTTGGTGGGACTGCCACCTTGCAACAGCAGTTGATGGTGACCATAGCACAAGTGTGCCCTGTGAGGGGCGCATCGTGCTTGTCAGTCGACTCTCCTGATCGGCGCTTGTGAGTGATCACGTTGCGCAAATCGTTGGAGGAGAGTGCCACCTTCGTACCCCCATCAGGCGCATGGCAAGGCCAAGCGCCGGGGTGGTCAAGTGAATGCTGCCCCCTGATCTAACACCAAACAGGCGTCCCGATCAGTAGTGGGGGAACAACATTTGAAATGACTTGAACGGACCTCAGACGCACAACCAGAGGAGGCGCGGGAGTTCAAGACCACTGGACTTGCCTTACTCGACTTAGTTATGCACGCAATAGATGCGTCCAAGTGAGACAGGGACTTTGAAGGTCGGCTCGTTTCTGGCGCAGAAGCACCTGAGTCGACCTTATACAGCTTACCATCAGCAGTGCGCATGATTGTGAGCGCATGCTTCTGGCTTGCTGCTGGCATAGCACGTTTGGGGCGCATGGCCCGTGCTGCCTTAGATTTCTTCGTACTAGCCCGCTGGGGCACGTAGTACTCAGAATCCAAATTCTCCTCGCCATTACAGCGAGTGAGTCTGTCAAAGACAGAGACCTTCTGTGGCGCATCAGAGGTGATGCGGGGCATTGGCTGCACCCCTGCTCCGTCGATGCATCTTCCTCGCCTGAGAGGGAGATGGCTAGGAAATGTGGTCAGCCGCACGTTTCCCCGAGAGATACGCTGCACCAGTGGGCACATCTTGGTTGCTGAGGACGTTAGCAGGAAGGAAGGCTGGATCGGCGCATCCCCTTCGGTGGTGGTGCCCGAGGCGTCGACCTTGCGCACCCAGATTCGACGGGTCTTCTTCGGCTTCGGCAGCCGCTTCGAAGGACTCGTACTGCCTTCAGAGATGAACTCCTCATACGCCTGTTGATTGAGGCGTACGACCAGCGTCTTGTGGGAGGAGCCCACCTTCACGTCGTGGATTGTGACACAACTTTCTGGGTGGAGGAGAAAGAGGTCCCCAGCAGAGTCGCCAGCTTGTTCGCCATTAAAATTCTTTTATTGTAAATTTCAATACAAACAGAACAGTATTACAATATAGGACTTAGATGTAGTCCTAGGAGTACACTTTTGTTTATCTGGGTTCCTTGTGCCGATGGAGTGAGTGGTAATGTGTTGACTCCGTTGACGATCTGACGACGGTTATCGGTTCTCTGAAGGTTTGGATTGCTCTGGGTGCTGGAGCTTGCTGAGAGGAGGAAGACGTTGAGTGTCTGTATCTGCCTCTCTGGTGGTGCGAAGTCTCTGTGGTGTTCGTTCATTTTCTGTGCGTGGATGAGAAGGAAATGATCCCTCTATTTATAGTTTTGCAGGCTGGCTGCTCATGCGCGCATATGTAGGATGCGCTTGGACGTGGGGATGCCACGTGGTGATTGCTGATGGAGGCGTATGGACGATGCACCCTGATCGAGGGGTTGAATTTTCATGCTGGTGTTGTGAGCCGGCACGTAGCAGATGAGAAGATCTTTCTGTTGCTGAGATCTTAGGTGAGTTGAGTCAAAGGACACGTGTCGTCGACCCATGGCTCGGAGATCTCGGATTTGATGGGGAATGATCTGGTAGGATGCGCCTAGGATTGGGCGCATGAGGAGACTTTGGCTCGTAACCTTTAGGAGTCACGAACCATTCGAGGCGCATGGCTTTTGAGGCACATGCAAGGCTTCATTGGTGACTTTCCTTCTGTCTTTAGGGATAGTGAAAAGTCTGAGACACATGGCTTTTGAGGCGCATGCAGATTCGGGTACATGGTTGCGGAGGCGCATGCGAGATAATTGGGTGGCCACGTGGCAGTAGCCGTCGGAGGAAAGTAATGATGATGCTGACGTTGGCGACGCTTCGTCTTCTGAAAAAGCTGTCAACTGTTCAGACTTTGGGAGGCGTGCTGCCAACTCTGTCAGTTCAGCATTTAATGTTTTTGATATTCGTGGACGGTCGAGTGGACGCATCGATCGACGTTCCACTAGGCGTATGGGGGCGATCCCTTGTGATGTGCTTGGTGCTGAAGGGCACGTCTGTGTGATGTGCTTGATGTTGAAGGGCGCGTCTGTGTGATGGCGGTCTGGCCGACGCATCTGCTTCGAGACACGTCTTTAATGGTGCGACTGTTACGATCTTGAGTGCTTTAAATAGCCGTTTTGACTTGGCTGAATTCGAAGCGTCCGGTTCATCCATTTAAGGCAAATTATTGCACGGAATTCGAAGAGCCATCCACTTGGCACATGGGTTTGATTTGCCCGGCCTATAAATAGTGGCATGGAGAGAGTTTGCTTCCGTTCTCTCACGTTCTTCCGACATGAACTTGTTTACTCGGATGTATTCTGTTGATGAGATGCTCCCGAGGGTGAAGATTCGATACCATGTCTTCATTGATGCACTTGAAGGTGACTGTTACATCCAAAAGTCGGAGTCGAGGGCTTCCGAGGCAGGCGGAAGGTACCTGTTGCATCCAAAGATCAGGATGCTCGAGCCTCGTTTCGTTGTGCAGGAAGAGCCGCAGATCGGAATGGCGGTGCTGCAGCTTTGGGGGCTCTTTCTTCCTTCAAAGTGGGTGTTGCCCACTCTGGTTGTGTTGAAAGCTGCTCATTTAGCCGCGGTTTCGATTACGGTCTTCATTGGCCTTTGGAGGCTCTTTCGAAGCCTCCCCTGGCCACAGGTTGGCTTGCGGTGCTCTTCTCTTCCTCGGTTTGGGGAGCACTTCCTCCAGCTAGAGGGTTGATTGCCACCCTCGTTCTGCTCAAAAATGCTTCATTAGTCGAAGCATTCAGACGCGGTGAGCCTGGCTAGACACATAACTGGGCTGCTGAAGGGATGCACACAACTGAGGATGCACATAACTGAGCTGCTGAAAAGAATGCGCCCTACTGAGGGCGCATGGTGGGATACGCCTGACTGAGGGCGCATAGTGATTGTTGTGCCTATTTGAAGGCACATGGTGGCTGCTGGCTGTAGACTTAGGATCTTTTCTTTGTAGAAATTCTCCTTTATACAATCTTTTCTAGACATGTAATAGACTTTTATATGTAAAATAAAAGTCCTCTTTCAATGTCTATATTTGTTGTTTTTGTTGTAAAGTACTTTGTCCGAGCTCTGGCGCATGTAGTGTCTGGCGCATAGGCTTTTTGGTTCTGAAATTCCATGCTTCTACAATAGTCACATAAATAGTTAGCCAAAGCCGTTATCCGACTGCAAGTCGGACACAGGACATACGGGGACAATCCATATAAGTGAGTTGTGCCGTGTCCTCGGAGGTG
Organism: Iris pallida; assembly: GCA_029216955.1. NCBI lineage: Eukaryota > Viridiplantae > Streptophyta > Magnoliopsida > Asparagales > Iridaceae > Iris > Iris pallida. The sequence continues at coordinate 33,330 of JANAVB010022335.1, read as the reverse complement.
TGGATGACTCGTCCGAGTTGTCCGATACGGCTTGACCCGGTATCGAACTAACATATATCATAGGTTCTAATCATGGCAGCTCTAGTACTATGCTACACTACTCACATTTATAATTACAATTATAATTAAATAAATGCAATAAAATCTAGCTGGAGGATAAGAGCCATCGATGAGCAAGGGATACTTGCCTAGAGGGCTCGGCTAGGTAAGCAAGTCTTCGGCAATCATGATCCAAGGTAGCACGTCCATCGAAGTCCTTAGAACACACAATAAACAATTATTAGAAAATAATAATAAAATAATAGAATAATAATGAGGGATGGCAGAAGGCTATACCGTGTGGGTCCAGCAAGCAGTGCAGGAATTTGGCACAAAAATTGAGGCACACAGATCGATACGGACACGCAAACCGATATTGGCCCATTGGTCATGGTCAAACCTGATTTTAATAATTGATCAAACTCTGTCTCGATATAAATGCAAGTTAATTCAGATGTTTACCTACGACGTTTTGGATACTGCTCAATGATGGATATCTACTATGTTCAATACTGAAGCCGTTTGCCCTTCAGAACGTATTTCCTTTGAAGCAATAATTTTTCATTTTATTGAGTCTAGGAAAACATTATACACCGAGTCGTACTGGCAAATAGGCTATCCGAAATTGTTTTTCAAAACCACCCTATCCTTTTACAAATGACCTATGTTTTTGAAAAACATCCTTTTTACAAAAAGCTTCTGAAGGACTTTTCAAAAAGCTAAATTGATTTTTCTCATAAATGAACTGGCAGAACCCTAGCAGAACTCGGCCCGAGTTCAGCCAGAATTCGGCCAGAGTTCGGCCAAGATGAACGTTAGTGAATGTTTGATTTTGAACTTGGTCACCCTTCAGTTGCGGTTTGTTACAAAGGGTTCTGTCCGAATTCTGCCCGAATTCTGTAGAGTTCTGTCTTTGGAAAAACTATAAATGGAGAAGTATTTCGATCATTTCAAATCACCAATTCACTTTCATCTCTTCTCTTCTAAAGCTTACATTTCTTCCAAAGAGTTCTAAAAAGCTTTAATTTTCAAATCCCAAGCCAGTTATAATCCTCTAGTCAATTTGTCAGTACGGTACGGTCTAGAAGTTTCAGAGCGATTGTAATCAGAGGCTTGATAGAAGATACAACTCTTCATAATTAAAGTTGGTCGAGTTCTTCGTATCAAAGCTCGCATCTGTAGAAGTTGCAAGGACTTCGTATAAAAACTTGCAGAATTTTCCAATAGTGGATTCAACTGGAAGCTAGAGTTCTTCCGACTGGACTAGTCCTCACAAGAGGGAAACCAGTATAAATCTCGGTGTTTGTGTTTGCCTTCTGATTACTTTTAATTTCTGTCATTTACTTTGTGATTATTTTTATATCTGTGATCTAACTGCCAACAAGATTTTTAATTAGCAATATTCCGCTGCCTACTCTATTCACCCCCCCCCCCCTCTAGAGTATTTGCTTTACGATTTCGTTCCTACAATTGGTATCAGAGCGGGTTATACAGGTAAAGCAAGGTAAAATTGCAGTTATATTTAATTTTTATATAGATCACAGCATTACACATGGCAACTGTGAAATTCACAAGTGAAGGCCAAGCCAAACAGATCTCCACTGTTTGACGGCACAAACTACACTTATTAGAAAACACGTATGAGTTTCTTTCTGAAATCTCTTGATTTTGACTTATGGTCTGTAGTTATTGATGGCTATAAAAAGCCACCTCGTATTAATGTTGATGGTGTTTTAGTTGAAAAACCTCATGAAAAATATACAGAGGAGGAAAAAAAAAGGCCAGTCTTGACGCACGTGCTATTAACGCTTTATTTTGTGCTTTAGACAGAACTGAATTCAACAGGGTGTCTACTTGCACAACATCAAACGAAGTGTGGAAACTTCTCGAAGTAACCACGAAGGAACAACACAAGTCAAGGAGTCAAAGATCAGCAGACTTACTCAGGACTACGAGGCGTTCAAAATGAAGCCAAGTGAATCATTACTCAGATGTTTACAAGATTCTTGGATATTATAAATCCTCTGTCTTCACTAGGCAAGGATTACAGTAACCATGAGAAGATTCGCAAACTTCTACGAGCCCTTACAAATAACTGAATTCCAAAGGCTACTACAATCATTGAAGGGAACGACCTCTCAACAATGTCTCTAGAAACACTCATGGGTAAGCTACTCACTCACGGGTTAGAACTTAAGACTTTGAAGATGCTACACCAAAGGAGAAGTCAGATAAGACGATCGCTCTCAAGGCTCAACATAGAAGAACCATCGAAGATGATTCTGATGACAGCGACTCCGACTGAAGATCAAGCTCTTCTGGTAAGAAAGTTCAAGAAGTTCATGATATTTAACAGGAGAACAAAAGACAGCAACAACAACAACGAGGAAGATCCTATTTGCTACGGATACAAGAAGAAAGGACACATGAAGAAAGACTGTCTAACATCATCATCAAAGAAAAACAGCAAATATGACAAAGGCTATCTGAAGAAATCTACATCAAGAAAGTATGCCAACACAAGCATATGGCAAAAGTGAAGCCAGCGACTCAGAAGATGAACAATCAGATGACGCTGCAAATGTGTGCTTGATGGCTTACGATCAGGTAATCACTAATCCTCTATTTGATCCTTATGATGATTTCACCTTTGAGCAACTATGAGAGGCTTTCAGTGAACTGTTAGACGATTACAAAAAACTGCATAGTAAATATGAAACCTCTAAGAAGGTACTCAAAGAGTACAAAGGTGAAATAGGAAGACTTACCGACCTACTAGATCATGTTAGAGATAATGACTCTTCAAATGAGTCTAGTGAGCTTTCATCTATTAAGTTGTTGTTACACAAGACTGTTAAGCTATCCGAAGAAAAAGACCAAACTATTATCCAGTTAAAGGAAGACCTATCTAAGGAGAGAAAGAGTCTCCAGTGTGCACAGGTCAGATTAGAATCACTCACATCTGACTATACTAGATTATATGACACTTCCAAAAAGTTGGAAATTAGTTTAGGAAAACGGCCTAAAGTTGCTGCTTCCTATTCTAACACGTGTCAATTACCGAATCATCGGAATACGCCCAACACTGTCAGACCAAACCATACCAAAACTATGCCCAAGAAGACTAATAGGCATGCATTCTTCTATACTAGAAAACCAAAACCTACCAATCATGCACCTCACACTACTTTCAACACTCAACATGCTAAATGTCATTATTATGGCCTCATTGGTCATATATCTTCGCATGTAGAATCAGAAAGTTAGTAGATTTAAATGTTTATGCATGGTTACCGAAAACTAACCAGTCAGGACCCTACAAGAAATGGGTACCAAGAGTTTCATCTGCAAATTGTTTTGTAGGTGGGATGCCCTTCACATGCTAGGAGCAAATGGATCCTCGACAGCGGTTGCTCACGGCACCGGTGACGCTTTATTATTCGTAACACTGTCAAAGAGGAATAAAGAAGAATACGTCTCCTTCGTAATAATTTAAGAGGATACTAATCGGTATCGGTGACATTGGTAAGGCTCCCTATCCAGTGATTAAAGATGTTTGTCTAGTTACCGAGTTAAAACATAATCTGCTCAGCATAAGCCATTTAGCTAATCACGGTTATGGTATTAACTTCGTAAAAGATAAAAGTACTATAATTGATAGTTCAACTGGTAGTACTATATTTGAAGGTATTAGGGAAGAAAATATATATGTATTCTATTTGTTGGAAGATGCTAACACAGCAGGTAGATGTTTGATGGCCAAAAGCGTTGAGAGTCAACTATGGCATATGAGACTCGGTCATGCAAACATGGATACAATTTAAGACTATCTACAAAGAAGTTGGTACGCGGCTTACCGGATATTTCTTTCAAGAAGGATACAGTATATAGTGAATGTGAAAAGAACAAAGCTACCAAATCCGCATTCAAATCCAAGAACGCTGTAAGTACCACTAGACCTTTACAACTGTTGCATATGGACTTATTTGGACCAAGTAGAATTGCTAGTCTGTGGTAAGTTATATGCATTTGTCATTATAGATGACTTTTCTAGATATACATGGGTTTATTTTCTTGCACACAAGAACGATGTATTATCAGAATTCGTCACCTTTTGCAAGAAAGTACAGAATGAAAAAGGGTTCATGATTACTCGTATTCATAGTGATCATGGCGGCAAATTTGAGAATGCAGAATTCAAGCAATTTTGTGACACACAATATTTGCATGAATTCTTTTGCCCTAGGACTCCGCAACAAAATAGAGTTGTGGAACGTAAGAACAGAACTCTATCTGAAATGGCTAGAGTTATGTTAAACCAGTTTAGTCTACCTAGATACTTATGGGCTGAAGCTGTAAATACAGCATACTATATTCTTAATAGGTTCTAATTCGACCTATATCGAAGAAGACTCCCTATGAATTATGGTTTGATAGAACACCAAATGTTTCATATTTCAAAATCTTTGGTTGTAAATGTTTTATTCTTAATACTAAAGATAATTTGAGTAAATTTGATGAAAAGGCCGATGAAGGTATATTTTTAGGTTATGCAGCAAAGAGCAAAGGATATAGAGTCTTCAACAAAAGAACCATGATCATTGAAGAATCTATCAACGTCAAGTTTGATGAGCTAAATCAACACTTAGACGATGATGACAATGAAGACATAATCACACCAAGTACAGCTACTGCAAAACCTTCACACAAAGATGCAGAACCATCACATCAGGCATCAGATGAACCTCCAAGTAAAGAAGCCGGAACTAGCAATCTTGAGACTACACCAAAAGAGATGAGATTCTTGGGTAATCATCCAAAGGACTTGGGAATTGGTGAGATTACCAAGGGTATAAGTACTCGTTCCTCTAATAAAGATATAGCTTCGTGTGTTGCTTTTGTCTCGCAGTTTGAACCCAAAAATATTGATGAAGCATGTAGTGATAATTTTTGGTTAGATGTTATGCAAGAGGAATTAAACTAATTCGAACGGAATCAAGTTTGGGAACTTGTTTCCAAGCCCATTGATCATCCGGTCATTGGCACCCGATGGGTATTTGAAATAAACTGAACGAGAATGGTTTAGTGACTCTAATAAGGCTCGACTCGTAGCTCAAGGATACAATCAAGAAGAAGGTATCGACTACGATGAGACTTATACCCCAGTTGCGAGATTAGAATCCATTCGCATGTTATGTGCATTTGCATTTTTTATAATTTTAAATTATTTTAAATGGATGTCAAAAGCGCATTTTTAAATAGTTTTAAAAAGAAGAAGTTTATGTGCTCAACCTCCTAGTTTTACTGATTTCAAATTTCCTGAATATGTTTTCAAGTTGAAGAAAGCCTTATACGGTTTGAAACAAGCCCCTCGTGCTTGGTACGATCGTCTAAGCTCTTTTCTACTTGATAACGGTTTTTCAAAGGGAAAGGTTGACACTACTTTGTTTATAAAATCTTTGAATAACAATATTCTTTTAATTCAAGTCTATGTAGATGATATTATCTTTGGATCTACTGATGAATCTTTTGTCAAAAATTTTAAAGTGTATGCAGAATGAGTTTGAGATGAGCATGATGGAAGAGCTGAAATTCTTTCTCGGACTGTAAATCAAACAAACCAACAATGGGACGTTCATAAATCAAGCAAAGTACACAAAGGATCTATTAAAGAAGTTCGACATGGAAGCAGTCAAGCCACTTAGCACTCCAATGGCAACTTCAACCAAGCTTATATTGATGAACAAGGCAAACCTGTCGACATACGTAAGTATCGAGGTATGATCGGTAGCTTACTATAATTAATTGCTAGTCGACCAGACATTATGTTTAGTGTTTGTTTATGTGCACGCTTTCAAGCTAATCCTAAGGAATCACATCTATGCGTAGTTAAGCGTATCTTCCGATACTTAAAGGCACTTTTCTGTCGGCTTATGGTATCCCAAAACTACGTCATTTGACCTAACCAGTTATTCTGATGCTGATTTTGCCGGATGCAAAGTAGATAGAAAAAGCACCAACGGCACATGTCATTTTCTAGGAAAAGCTTTAGTCTTTGGTTTAGTAAAAAGCAAAATTCTGTTGCATTATCAACAACCGAGGCTGAATATATCGCCGTAGGACATTGTTGTACATAAATTTGTGGATGAAACAAACTTTAGAAGACTATGGATTGTATTTTACACACATACCCATTTTCTGTAACAACACTAGTTCTATTAATTTGACTAAAAATCCAGTATGTCACTCTCGTACTAAACATATCGAGATTAGACATCACTTTCTTAGAGATCATCAACAAAATAGAGATATAGACCTTGTATACATACACACAGAATCAATTAGCTAACATACTCACAAAACCTCTAGCGAAGATCGTTTCAATTATTTACGTCGAGAATTAGGAATTTTAGATATCAACAATATTAATTAATTTTGTTTTATTAATTATTTATTCGATACTCGATAACTATTTTCGAGACAAGCCTAAAAAGAGTCTGTCTGTCACCACGACTACGGTCGAAGCGAAGCGGTATTTAAGAGTTCCCCAGTGAACCTCCGTTAGCTGGGATAGTACTCCTACAGCTAATCTAAGACAGATACTGAGTAAAGAATAGTAATTTATAAAATAATATTAATTATATTATTTTGAGATTTAAAATTACTAAACTTTGAATTAAACATTTAAAACGAATTAATGAAAAAGATGTGGCCCCATCATTATTATTTTATATATATATATAATATATATATATATAATATATATATATATTTTTATATATTTATTTATATATATATATATATATAGAAAATATATATATATATATATAGCCAGGCAACCCTTGGCAAAAAAAATATATATATATAGCCAGGCAACCCTTGGCGAATTCGGTCCGAATTCGGCCAGAGTTCGACTGGGTATATATGTACCAGCCAGAACCCGAGGCCCCCATCTTCTTCATTCTTTCAAACATCCTCAAACAGCAGCAGCCGTGCCTCTAAACCCTAGCTCTTCTCCACCCTTGTTCTTCCAATCCGTGTGGAGATCTTCGTCCAAACTTTGAATTCGTGCGGAGAATTTCGTCCTCAACAACATATCCAATTCTTGGAAGGTATAATTCCTTCTCTCCTCTACTTTTCAATTCTTAGGGTTTCTAGAATTTTGGGAAAGAATGCCTAAGTTCAATCCCTTCAAGAGGAAGAAGACCAATGCCAATGAAGAGGCATCGTCTTCGGATCCGCATACGGATTGCCTCTTTTCTTCGGTCCAATCGGATGACGGTACATCGGACGAGTTTTACTTTAAAACTTCCGACCAAGCCTTATTGTGGTATGCCGATTTCATTATGCATACTATTTGCACCGGATCATCGATTAAATGGATTGTTTTTTCCGATCACCGCCCTTACTTTGAAGCATTAGGGTTACAACACTTTGTTACCTTACAATTACCTATTGCTACTAATGTCATTAGATTATTCTATTGTAGTTTCGTGTTAGACATGTTTACTGTGAGAACACATGTCGGAGGGATCGATATCGAATTCACTGATGACACGTTAACGAAATTCCTTGGTATTCCAAACGAAGGTGCCCCGCTCGATGACATCACTGATTTTGATTTCCCCGATGGTACGACTCTCGTTAGTTTCAAGAATGAGCTTTGTGCGCCCGCACGCGCTCGTCCTGGAAAGTTCAAGGCTAATAACTTGAACTTGTTTAACTACGAATTACATCGCATCATCTATTCCATTTTACTTCCAAAATCCACTTCCAAAGATGATGTCACTGCACTTGAGCTTTCTGCTCTATATCACATTCTTAAGGGGATTCCTTTTTCTGCCCCTAAGACTATCATTCAGATGATGTAGATATCGCGGAAGAGACCGCAACCTCTCTTATGCAATGATCATCCCACGCATCTTTCAGAGATTTGACATTGACCTATCTACTTGTGCTGTTGACCCTGAACCCAAGTTCCTCAAACTCTCTCGTCGCAGCATTGCCACTGTTCCTCCACCTACTGCACCTGGTCATCCTGCACCTACTCCTACTGCACCTGGTCCTCCTCATTCTTATCCTATGACATTTGAGGGTATTCATCAGCACCTATCAGATCTGCAGTCCTTTTATGTTGAGACTTCCAGGGAACATGAGTTCCGTGACGTGACTCGGTTCCAGGCTATTGCCAACTCCTTCGCTGATCTGAGATTTGCGCAGAGGGTCACTCTACTAGCTCTCTACCTCGAGACCCTTCTGTTTCGGCTACCGTATTGATGATGAGGCGGTCCACTTTCTATTCCAGCCAGGAAATGCTTACGATTGGTATCGTACTACTGGTGCCACTCCTCATACTTCTGGAGTTGTTACTTCTGGAGCTGGTCCTTCTGGACATGCTGGCGCTGCAGCTGATGACGATGATGATGAGGATGATGACTTTTGAGATGTTATGATTTTTGAGACTGTTATTTTTGTCTTATGTTTACTTGAAAATGCCCCGACATTCTAAGTTATTATCGGCACCTTTTATTTTAGTTATTATGTGAATCTTCGTAGACATGGTTTTTTTATTATGCCTCAGTTTGGCATATTAGTTTATTATTCAGCACTTTATTTGTTTCAGTTTTATTCTAGCATTATCTCTTTTTCTGCTTCATATTAAAACTGCCTGTGACAAATAACATGCCTGTGTTGTTTATACAATATTCTTTTAACTGTTTCTACTATGCCTGTGATGAATATTTTATTATTTTTTGTGTTTCTTCACTGTTGTTACTTATGCATTTATTGCGGAGGAGCTTTCTCTTTTGCAATTATTTGCTAAGTGACAACGGGGGAGAAATAGATCTAACATCTTCATGCATACCGGTTATGAACAATTTCTTTTGATACATTTTTGAATTGATCCAAACTCAGATGTTATATCGGCAAGGTTTGTCAATTATCAAAATGGGGGAGATTGTTGGCCCATTGGTCATGGTCAAACCTGATTTTAATAATTGATCAAACTCTGTCTCGATATAAATGCAAGTCAATTCAGATGTTTACCTACGACATTTTGGACACTGCTCAACGATGGATATCTACTATGTTCAAGACTGAAGCCGTTTGCCATTCAGAATATATTTCCTTTGAAGTAATATAATTTTTCATTTATTGAGTCTAGGAATACATTGTACACCGAGTCGTACTGGCAAATAGGCTATCCGAAATAGTTTTTCAAAACCACCCTATCCTTTTACAAATGACCTATGTTTTTGAAAAAATATCATTTTTACAAAAAGCTTCTGAAGGACTTTTCAAAAAGCCAAACTGATTTTTCTCATAAATGAACTGGCAGAACCCTAGCAGAACTCGGCCCGAGTTCGGCCAGAGTTCGGCCAAGATGAACGTTAGTGAACGTTTGATTTTGAACTTGGTCACCCTTCAGTTGCGGTTTGTTACAAAGAGTTCTGTCCGAATTCTGCCCAAATTCTGTCAGAGTTCTGTCTTTGGAAATAGAGAAGTATTTCGATCATTTCAAATCACCAATTCACTTTCAATCTTCTCTTCTAAAGCTTAAATTTCTTCCAAAGGGTTCTAAAAAGCTTTCGTTTTCAAATCTCAAGCCAGTTACAATCCTCTAGTCGATTTGCCAGTGCGGTACAGTCTAGAAGTTTCAGAGCGATTGTAATCAGAGGCTTGATAGAAGATACAACTCTTCACAATTGAAGTTGGTCGAGTTCTTCGTATCAAAGCTCGCGTCTGTAAAAGTTGCAAGGACTTCGTATGAAAACTTGCGGGATTTTCCAATAGTGGATTCAACTGGAAGCTAGAGTTCTTCCGACTGGACTAGTCCTCACAAGAGGGAAACCAGTATAAATCTCGGTGTTTGCATTTGCCTTCTGATCACTTTTAATTTTTGTCATTTACTTTGTGATTATTTTTATATCTGTGATCTAACTGCTAACAAGATTTTTTTAATTAGCAATATTCCACTGCCTACTCTATTCACCCCCCTCTAGAGTATTCTGCTTTACGATTTCGTTCCTACAACCGAGACGTGCACGTATATCGAGACGCACACAAAAATCGAGATGATACGAAGATCGAGGCGAGCGAGAAACATAACGTGTACGTAAATTGAGACGTACACATAAATTGAGACGTGCACATAGATCAAGGAATCACGAATATCGAGATGGTGTGCAAATCGGGGCGTACACGCAAATCGATGCAACACATAGTCCAAATCGGCACGTAAACTAATACGACACACGAATCGGCGCGGTGCAGATCACGAGATACGAAAACTAAGGCGTTGCGCCAACCGAGATGACACTGTGCCCGAGGCAACGTACGGCTCGAGGCATCCTGCTGCCCGAGATAGCACGTGGATCGAGGTAGCATAAAAATGAGGAAACACGCACACCGAGGTGTACGTGTCCCGAGACGACACAAGGGATGAGGGGCGCACTGAACGAGGGTGCGCTGCTCAAGGCAGCGCACTACACGAGGCAGCACGCGGCCCGAGGCATGCGGCCCGAGGATGGTGCGTCACTCGAGGCTGCACGTCGCTCGAGCAGTGCTGGGCCCAAGGGCGTCCCGCCATTCGAGGCTGGAGCGGCGCTCACGGCGGAGGCACGACGATGGCGCTGGCCGCCGAAAAAGAAAAGGAGGGGGCGGAGGAGCTGTCGGCGTGCGCGGGGAGGCTCGGCCAGATCGGCCCGCAGGCAGGGGAAGGAAGGACAGAGAGAGGGAAGCCGGAGGAGGAACTGTGGTAGCGGCGACGTGGGCGACGGTGGAAGTGGGCTGGTGGTGGTGGACGCGGTGGAGGTCAGGGTTGGTGACGATGATGGTGGTGAGGGTAGTGGAAGTGGTGGTGGAGACGATGGCACTGGCGGTGATGGTGGTGAGGGTGGTGGCCGCGGCGGAGGCGGTCGGGCCAGACGCGGGGGCAAGAGAGGGAGCTCGGAGAGAGGCTGGGGGAAGAGAAGGAGAGCTCGGGGACAGGCTGGGGGAAAGAGAAGGAGGGCTCGGGAGAAAGAGAGAGAGAGATAGTGGCTGGAAGAGAGGGGAGTGAACGGGGAGAGAGAGATGAGCGGATGTGATGGGGGCGGTTGTGAGTGAGGAGAAGGAGAAAGAGAGGGGTTAGGGCTTGAGTTAGGGTTATATTATAATATAATAATAATAATAATAATAATAATAATAATAATGGTGATGATAATAACAATAATAATATGGAAACAATTTATTAAAAGCTAACCATATTAACCCCAATAAAAATAATAAAATAATATTAATAACAATTCAATGAAAATAATGATCAAATGTCAAGCCTAAACTGCCAAGCCAACCCAAGTCCAGAAAAATAAAAATTTAAACAAATACGAAATTTAAAAATTACCAAATTATCAAATACGGTCATATACCTATTTTTAAAATAGGGATGTGACGGGAAAGAAATCTGACCATTGAACAACAAATTTTTGGACTTTGAAGTACAACTTTCTGGAGGCCAAAGTGCAGTGTTCTTGAGCTTTCAAATTCTATGAAAATTCTTGTAGTTAAACATCTGAAGTTGACTTTTCAAGTAAATTTAGTTTTAGAGAATTTTTTGTGCTATTTTTTATTATTATTTTTTCTCTCTCTTTCTCTTTTTGGTAGATAACATTTTTTTCTCTTCTTTCTCTTTCTGCAAAATCTAATTTTCAAACTATGGGTACTACTGGTTCTAACAATCCTTATGGAGGTGATTCATAATAAAATTTTGCTTACAAAATTATCACCCATACGGAGGTTCTAACCATCTTTCAAGTTGGTAATAGTAGCTCTAGTCTTATGTCTAAATTATCACATGCTGTCAGCGTACTGCAAAAGAAGAAACAAAAACAATCTTTCCTACCAACTCAAGAACTGTCGTTATATTTAAATTCTTATGAAGAATATGATGAAACTCCAACTTATTTTTCATTTTAGAATGGTGAAAGACACGAAAAAACGTATCCTATATTTTCTTCTATAGCACGCTAAATACTAAAGGTCGGGTATCCAGGGTAGCATCGGAATCTTATTTTAGTGCAGGTTCAAGGATACTAAGCAAGAAGAGGAGCATGATGCTGCCGAATATTTTGTAAGCTTGCTCTGCGGTCAAGATTGGGTTCGTGCGGAAGAACGAACTCAAAACTCAAGAGATAAAAATGCGGACATTAGTGAACTGGACTTTCAGTGTCTTACCTTGGAGGACACCAATGAAGGAGAAGTTGAGCAATAGAAACGGACGAATGACGACGGATAATAAAAAAATACTTGTACATTTTTTTTACAATTCATTTAGAAATAAAATATCAGTTTATATAGCTTTTATAATTTATTACAAATTTAATAGAAAAAAATACTTGAACAACTGTACATAAAATTGTTGAGATTAATAAAAGTTTTTACTTTCTAATTTTCTACTGGTAGAATGTAAAAAAAAAAAAAAATTTCTTTTTTTCCAAAAAAATTTGGCTGGTCTTGTCCAGCACTGAACCGGCCTGGCCCAGACCTGGTTCAGCCCGGCCCGACCAAATCAGACCAAGGATCCGGACTAGGTCCAGCTTTCTCCTTCAGACCAACCCGGTCTGACCTGTTGCTCCGACCAGTCTAAGTACGGTCCGATCCAAACTCGGTCAAATCGGATTTGACCAAGGCCCGGGCGACCCACCCCAGCCAGTGCACACCTTGAAACAACGTACATACGATTGCCTGTATGGAATTGATTATGCAGAAAAATCATATATGGAGTTGGGTGTTCATGCATGGAGCGTAACGTGTTGCATGGCCATTGTAACCATTACATGGCGTTAGCATTTTTTTTTCCCCTCAGAAGCATCAAGGGCGGTTTCATTTCCAAACCACCGGTACTATTGGCATAATGGCATGTCGCCAAAAGCAATAACGAAAGATTTACCTATTTTAAATTTTAACATACTTATTATTTTATATATCTTTTATTATCTTTTATATATAATATATATATATATATATATATATATATATATATATATATATATATATATAATTTTGAAGCAATGAGTATTTGTGTCGAATTCGTCTCCGCTAGGATTCGAACTCCCGACCACTTGGATCGCATGCATCTCTCTTAACCACTAGGTTAGAGGTTTGATGCATGTGGTCCAAATGGTCGGGAGTTCGAGTCCTAGTGGAGACGTTTGGCACAAATACCTATTGCTTCAAAATATATTATATAAAAAAATATATATATATATATATATATATATATATATATATATTTTGGAAATCGTAATTTTGTCAAACGTTTTTACCAGAAATCGATCTTCTGACCACTTGGACCGTATGTCTCACCACTACCAATAAACTAGTAGTCATTGGATATATATATATATATATATATATATATATATAATATATATATATATATTTGAAGCGAATGATTCTACTATATTGAGACTGAACAGATTACATAGGAGCTCAAAGAACCTCTACAAAACCCAATTACAACCAGCTATCCCGACACCAATGCTGCCCATAGTCCTACCAACAGACCGCCCCTCATCCTATTCCTGTCTCGATGGAGCACAGGTCTGCATTAATGTTGTTGAGTAACCCATGGAAGGATGTAGCTCTACCTTCGAATATACGATTATTTCGCTCCCGCCAAATGTGCCAAATTACGGCAAGCATACGAGTACATACTCTTTGATATTTCTGCCCTATCATGCAATTCCCGGGTCTCATCCACCACCTCCATCAGCACCGCCTGTCTTTTGGTTGGTAGACCCATCTCTCTTCTATAAGTTTGCCATAACTCTTCCGAGAACGGGCACTCGAAGAACAGGTGATTTCTAGTTTCGTTGCCTCCTCCGCACAATACGCACCTGGGGTCTTCTATATGCACTCCAAACTGTATGAGTCTTTCCCTGGTGAGCAAGCGGTCTTTTATCGCTTTGTACGCACATAACTTCCACTTGCTCGTCACTCCTCGGACCCAAATAACTTCCGCCCAGCTGACTTTGGGGAAGGCTTTTCGCATCTTCTCGTACGCGTCTCCATGTGAGAACCTGCCATCGGGAGAGCCGTCCCAAGTCCATGTATCCTCTCCTTCGTCGACTAGGATCGGAACTCTTCTAATATCTTCTCCAAGCCACTGCTGAATATGCCTATTCGTATACTCCATACACCTCCATCTATGATACTACTAAGCTGCCCCTCTTGCCCGACCAACTCAAAGGTTGGCCATCCCAAGCGCTCGATGAGACTCTGCTTACCTAACCACGGGTCCTGCCACATGCTCGTCGTCCGCACATTCCGAATGACTCGGGATATACAGGATTTTAATGTTTCCCTCTGTGCTAAGATATTTTTGAACGGAACAGAGTAATTGTTGCTATGGGTCATAGTCCAGAAGTTCTTGTTAGAAACATACCGTGCTCGCATCCAGTTCGCCCACAAAGACGTACCCGTCAGGAACTTCCATGCCATTTTCAGCTTGGCCACTTCTCGAAGCGTCGTGAGCGACTGCAGTCCGATACCTCCTTCCGCCTTCGTCTGACAGAGCTTCTCCCATGTGATTGTATGCAAGCCCCCTTTCCAGACAAAATTTGCGCACAATCGTTCTCTCTCTTTCAATGTACCCGTCGGGACGATGACAGCTTGGAACCAATAACTCGTGATCGTCCATATCACCGACCGCACCAACTTTATTCGTCCCCCGAAGGAGAGGAGTTGGGACTGCCAACCCTCCAACTGATTCTGGACATAGCTGATCAACTCCTTGCATTCCATGTTAGACACCTGATTAATGGACAAGGGGATACCGAGATATCGAACCGGGAGTAGACCCTGCTCGATCTCAAGCCTCTCTGCCCATTGGTCTTGTTGCGGGTAGTCTTTACTGAAAAATAGCTGGGACTTATTTTTATTGAGTGCCAATCCCGCCCTCCTCCGAAACACCTCAAGTAACTGTATGAGAGCTGTAATTCCCTTCTCATAGGCTCCAAAAAACTAGTAGGTCATCTGCGTAAATGAGATGGGAGACGACTGGACTAACTTGACGGTATAGAGGCATGATATTCCTCCTATGCACCTCCACATCAATCAAGCACGTAAAAACTCCATGACGATGGTGAATAGGTAAGGGGAGAGGGGATCCCCCTGTCGAAGCCGCGTCTGCTGCCGAAGTACCCCTGTGGCTGGCCATTCATAATCACAGAGAAAGTAGGTGTGGTTATACACTCTTCGACTCTATCAACCAACCAGTGATCGAACCCCATGCCCCTGAGGATCTTGCAAAGAAATCTTCTATTCATGTGTCATAGGCCTTCCGCAAATCTAGTTTGATGCACCCTTTCCGCCCTCCAGTCTTATTAAAGTCCCGTATCAATTCGTGCGCGAGTAGACAATTCTCCCCAATTGCCCGCCCCTTAATGAACGCTGCCTGGTTAGCCGAGATGAGCTCCTGCATGATATCCTGCATCCTGTTACACATGATATGAGTAATTATTTTATAAATAAAATTACAGCAGGCAATTGGTCTGAAATCTCCCAGTTCGTAGCTCCTTCCTTCTTGGGGATGAGAACAAGAAAAGTATGGTTGAGTTCGCGGATGAGCCGACCGGTTGCGAAGAAGTCATCCACCACTTCAAGAACGAGATCCTTCAGGTGAGTCCAATGGTTCTTAAAAAATACAGCATTGAACCCGTCCGGGCCAGGGGACTTGTCCGGGTCAGCTCTCTTGATGACGTCCTCAATTTCCTCCAACTGAACCTTCCTGCGGAGCCCCGCATTCCCGGCCTCCGTAACTAGCCGTTTACATACTATGTCAGGCCCTTCCTCTCTCTCCTCAGTAGAGTTGTACAACTCCGTATAATATGCCACAGCTGCTGCGCTTAATTGCTCTGGCTGAGCGGCTACTGTCCCGCGGCACACATAAGAGGAACCGTCGAGTTGCGGTACTGACGCGCTTTAACCGTAGCATGGAAGAATTTAGAGCATCTATCCCCGTCTTTTAACCATGCACATTTGGCTTTCTGTTTCAAATGAATTTTCTCCTGAAATCGAAATCTTCGAACTTCCTCTTGGAGACCCGATTCCTGCCGAGCCAGGTCGTGGTCAAATGACGAAGCAAGCAGGCCATTTTGAACTTCCTGAAGCTGCCATATCTTCTCCTCTAAGGGCTTCTGGGGTCGCTGTCTATTCCATACTCTAATCTCTCTCTTAATTTGCTTAAGGGTGCGGATGAGGCGGAACTGAGGGTTGCCCGCGAATTTCATATGAAGCCCACTCTGAACCGCTTCTTCATAACCATCTACGAACTTCCAAGCATTAGAGTACCTAAAAGGACGCCTCCCAGGTTTGTATGAGTTCCCCAATCGGACCAAAATCGGGGTATGGTCGCTAGTGCCCCTCTGGAGCCCCTCCGCCCTGGCATTGGGGAACATCTCTATCCATTTCAGATTGCTAATGGCTCTGTCCAGTTGACAAGTAACCCGATTAGTAATCGAGCTATTATTCCAAGACCACACCTGCCATGTCCTCTCCAGACACAGTAGCCTGCACCTGTGATGCAGTTTTGAAAGTCTGCTAGGATATTAGGTGGGACCGGTCTGCCGCCTTCTTTTTCATTAGCAGCTAAGATGGCGTTAAAGTCCCCACTAAGTAGCATCGGAGTGTGGTTGCCCACTTCTACAGAAATTCTGATGATATCCTCCCATAGTTTGCTTCTCACCCTACGATCGTTTTGCCCGTACACAGCCCCAACCACAATTTCTAATCCTCCCTTATTAGTGAGATCGAGGACTATCAGTTGTTTAGAGGAAAGTCGGACTCTGCCCTTCCAAACCCGACTATCCCACATGACCCAGATCCTCGCGACCCCTCCCCTGGGCAGATTATCAACTGCTTCCAGTTAGCTAGAATCCTTTGCTTAAGCCTCCCTGGATCTTTGATTTTGCTTTCTAATATAGCCACAATTGAGCTCTTAGTACTCCTCACCATCTGTTGGATCTCCTTCCATCTACCTACCGAGTTAGCACCCCTAACGTTCCACGTCAGAATATTCATTGCTGACTAGTGGGCCCGTCCTCCGTACGCCTCAGTCGCTCACTAATTCGATTAGTTTGATTCTTCCCTGGGTTAACAGGGTTCGACTTTCCCCTCGAATCTGCACCATCCGGGGTCGTCCCCTGCAGGTTGACGTGCCACAGTGGATTCTCCTTGGTAATTTGTTCCCTCTGGTTGTATTCTCCTTCACCCGACTCCCCATAGGCTCCGCGTCTTGGCGAGTCCCTACTTTCTTCTCCAAATATTTTAACAAACTTGGACACCCGTCCACCTATATCTTCCCCCACGCTCCCATGTCTGCGAAAGGGAGAACCATGTCCGTGTGGTACTCTCTGTTCATATCCTCTACTACTGTCCTCTGTTCACCTTGCGTTAATAGCAGCTGACCTTCTTGTCTCCCTTCCTGCTCCGGTACTGGACATTTTCTGAGGACTGAGTTCTCTTGTCCTCCCATTGATTCATCCCTCTACTTTAACCCAGGATTGTGATCCTCCTCCATCACCTCTCTCTCCGTCGACGTCTCATAACTCCGTGTCTTCCCAGTCTCCCTATCTCCCGTGCGTTCTTCTTCCGATTATTGGTTGGAGGTACTTCTTCCTCCATATGGTTCTCTTCCTCCTGGCAATGTGTACGCACATGCCCAAAGCAGCTGCACCTGTCGCACGAAGGAGGAACCCACTCGTACTCAATGGCCTGCCACGTCATCTCTCCATTAGGCAGCATAAGTTCTATCTTTCGTGGCAGATCGTTAGTGACTTCAATCTCAACGAAGACCCTCGCAAAGGAAAGGCGTTTCCTTCTAGCAGTAAGAATATCTGTGCGGAGAGGTTTCCCGACCATACTAGCGATTTTCATAATCGCCGGCGTACTCCATAACTGAGGTGAGAGCCAGGGAAGTCTGATCCATATAGGGACCGACGAGAGTCGATCCTTCTCGAAGCACGATTCTGGAAACCATCTTTTCAGTACGACGAGTCGCCCATCGAACGTCCATGGTCCCCCTTCCAGGACTCTTTCCAGGCCTTCTGCAAGGTCGAACTTAATGAAATAAAATCCATTTCCCTGGAGAAAATCTCCATCTCCCCGGTCTCCAAACCCGCTGCGCATACGCTCGTAGTTGCCCATAATAGGGCTTATTGCCCATCACATACAGTATAAGGGTGTTCCTCCAGTAAGCCGAGGTCTCCTCTATGTCATCTGTCGTGATCTCCACGACTTTTCTCCCCCCTATCATCCGCGGTTCCACGTACTGGAGTTCCACTTCCTCTTGCACGGCAGCAGGTTTACATAGGTCTGCCCATGAGATCGGCGCCGATCTAGGTCCAGGATCCTAATTAAATTAGGGTTGTTTTCCTTCCTCGGAGCAACTTCCTTCCTCCCTGCAGGTCTTGTCTCCTCTGACCCTCTTCCACGACCGCTGATCCCTACCACCGCCGGCGTTTGAGGCCCTGTCCGCCGCTGGGAACCCTGAGGCCTGGCCGGCGTGGCCCTGGCCTCTCCAAATGATCTGGTCCCCGCAAATCCGCCCCCGGTTCTGTCTTTGTCTCTCCGCCCCGATTGGTTCGGACGGCGGCGCCGCTCCACGGTGGTCTACCCGCCCCCCTCGTCACGCAGGGAAGGATCTCCTGGGTCTTCACCGGCCTCCGGCAGCTGCGTTGAGCCGCGCGGCACGGGATCCTCTCTCTGCAACCCTAACATGTTTATATATATATATATATATATATATATATATATATATATATATATATATATATATATATATATATATCGGATGACACATACAATTTGACATATAAAATTACACGCAATCTCAGCCGTACATCAATAGAAAATAATGGTTCAGATCTATGTAGAATATGAGTCTCTATTAATAGTGGTTGTATTAATTAATGGGATGTGCAATTAATGTGTTGTGTTTGTTGGAAAAAGGAAACTATCATCATAATTACAGTTAGTGGACATATTAGACAAATCTGAATCATTAATCATTATATAAGGACCTCTAGCTCAAGTGGTTAGAGTGAGACATATTTCTTCAGATGTCACAGATTCGGAAAACGAGGAATTAATGTGAAGTCAACTAAAGTACAGACTAGATGCGGGTGCAATACAAGTAAAAGTAATGTACGCGAATCATGTCCACTGGAATATTATTGTTCACTAACAAATGCGATCATGTATTATTATTATTATTATATTATTATTATTATTGTGTACAAGTTAGCAATTGGTGATGCAAATGCAATTAGGTCTAGCTTAGCTTCAAACCGTCAAATCCTATTGGGACAGATTTGGAGGAAACCAAGTGGAGGATATATGGAGGTAACCTCCAAAGTCCGGAGAAAACTTTGATACCGAAGGGGGTATCAAAGTTTTGATACCCCCTATGTATGACATGTGGGCCCCCTCCCTCTTCGTAAAATGTGAAACATATATATATACATAAATATTGAGGGGGGCCCAACTGTCATACATAGTGGGTATCAAAACTTTGATACCCCCTTCGGTATCAAAGTTTTACTCCCAAAGTCCAAATCAGCAGACGAAGATGTATGACCCACCTCTGCCTGCACTTCGACTCCATATAGGACTCGTTTGGACTTTTCTATTAGAGCATCCCAACCCTATTGTCTTGTAATATAATATGTTGTAATTTCTATATGCCACGAGGAATAAGACAATGTCTCATAGATAGCAATACTATACTCAATGAAATAAAAATAAAAAAGTTGTTCTCCAATGTAAATTATTGAGAAGACAAAAAAAAATTCCAACTTCCAATTTTTTTCTATTATTCATTTTTTAAATATTTTTATTCATAATTGATGACATTGAGGTAAGACATTGTCAAGTGCATTGTTTATAAGAGCATCTCCAACCCTATTGTGAGTTTTAAAAAAAATGGTTGCCACATAAGAATGACAAATTTTTATTTCAAAAATCCATCTCCAATGCAAATGTAGAATAAAACATGAAGTTGATATGGCAAGGACAATGTGAAGTTGGTTGTCTAGATCTAGACAATGCACTTCACAATGACTGTCTCCACATCATCAATTATGAATAAAAATATTTATATAAAAAATGAAGAAGTGGAGGAGTTGTCTTGGAAGTTGGAAAAAAATAATTTTTATTGTCTTCTCAATACTTTTGCATTGAAGAATATTTTTTTATCTTATTGTCTTATGTGAATATCATATTGCCACATAGGAAAGACATTGTCTTGTGCCTCATGTCACATAGGAATCACAACACAAAACAAGACAATAGGGTTGGAGATGCTCTAATTAGATAATCAACTTCACAATGTCTTCTATAACTTTTGTCATGTAAGCAAAACACATTTATCAATGCACATTTCACTCCAAACGTGTATTGATAAATGCAAACTATGTATTGATAAATATATATACTGGTGGGAGTACCAATATAAAATACACATTTATCAATTATTAACATGTGCCTTAAAGACATTTTAAGTTAAAGAAGTCACAATAGGGTTGGAGATGCTTTTATTAAAGACTAAAAGTAAATACCCCCGTTTGAACTTTTCTATTAATTAAAGACCAAAAGTAAATCGAAATTGCTCTATGGCTAGCTTAGTACTAGCTCAATACTAGCAAATGCTGATGTGACGGAGAGAGGTAACCAAGTTTACAGGTTTAGCTGGTTAACATTAACATTAATATTAAAATTATATTAACATTATATTAGAATTAACATTAATATTAGAATTAACATTAATATTAACTTTAACATTAACATTAAAACTAATATTAACATTAAATTAAAATTAGCATTAACATTAAAATTAATAGTAAAATTAATAACTTCAAATTAACATGAATATTAATATTAATATTAATATTAACATTAATTAGCATTAATATTAATTTTAACATTAATATTAAAATTAATATTAACATTAAATTAAAATTAGCATTAGCATAACATTAACAATAAAAAATTTATGTAATTTTTTGGGTTAAACATGACATGTCAGCTGTCATGTCACTTTCCATGTCAGATGCCACATAATAGGAGATCATCACCCAAAGTTTTTGGGGCCACTTAACATAAGAGAAATGTTTAAAGAATATTTTTCAAAAGTTGTTGACCAGCTAAACCTATAAACATGGTGAACTCTCTCCGCTACATCAGCATTTGCTAGTAGTGAGCTAGTACTAAGCTAGCCATACAACAAGATTGAAAGTAAATACCACATGTAAAACCACTAAATGATGAAACGAGTAGTTGTTGGTTTGAATTTCAACTTGAACAAAAAATAGATTAAATGGGAGAGAATTACGGTCGTTTCTGACATTTTAAGGACCATGTACAAATATAAAAATAGTTTTAAACTACTCTAAAAACAGATATTTTTTTCTGACATTTTAAGTGCCTTGTTATCCTAGTTTCTAAAAATTAGGAAGGCATAAATCTAAAAATGGAAAATTTACATTAATAATGTGTACTTAGTTTACACATGCTCAGAAACAACCCTAGCTTACACATGCTCAAAAAAAAGTTCTTGCTAGTAAGCCAGGACATGGACGTTCCTTGATGATCAGCGTTCGCGATCCCCGTTTTCCTCCCTTTCCAAACAATACCTCAGAGTCTTGATGCGGAGGCACCTATTATTGGTAGAGGTAAAGGTTTCAATATCCGATCCAAAAATGCCTTGTTTGCACTGAAGAGCCATGCCATTTTTTTTGTATTCACTGCTCACTGGACGTTTAGTAACAAAATAAAATAAAATTATATACTCCGATTTCATTTACCAGAACTTCTCAACAATATCCTGAATGCACACAGTAGTACTTATTGAGTGAAGCACAACATACAAGGACCAAGAGTTTGTGGCCTACGGGAAGGGCTAAAATAGCTTACAATCAATTTCCTCTCATGCCTATACCAACTTAGGCAAACAACGGAATACACGAAAAAGAATTGGCATGACATGCCAGTAATATACAGTAAAACTTCAGGTTTCTTTTAAGACCATGAATTGGTAGAGCCTGCTAGGAACAAATACTCAAAACTATAGCATTTGTGACAGAACTGGTTGAGCTTCGTTGCCCTCAGACAATATTAATTGTGAAGGAGACATAGGGATAAGCTTCGGCTTCCCCTCCTAAACCAGGCATGCCAACATCATCTTCAGATTTCCAGAAAGTGCTGTAAACAAAATTATACACTTCGGTTAGACTCAACAAGCTGGGGAAAAAGAGAACAAACCTTCAAATTGCAGATTGATCAATTTGTCTTGATAATGTAGATGGAGTAATTTGCTATTTCCTGAAAATATGAGCCTCTGTGATTGATAAAGTAAGCTTCCATTCTTCAATTTTAGTTAAAACAATTACATTTGCAATATCTTTCAAGTATGTCCCCAATATAAGTGGGAACAACCAACGGAAAGGAGTCTGCTTATATAGCAGAATCCACAAAAAAATCTACATGCAAACTTTGAACTTAAATATGTTTTTCCATTTGGTTTCTGGGTTATATTTTCTGCTGTAAAGATTGGGAACGACATTCTTTCGTTTAATGTGCTACAGATGAATGTCCCTGTAGCAAATTGTACCGTCTTACATCTTCATGTAGACACTCTAGACTAGGGAACATTGTGAGTGCTCCTTGGTTGGATCATGGATGAGCTTAAAATGCATGATCAAAAATGTAGGTCACCTCCCCGATACTTGGCAAGCGCCTTGGTTCATTGGTTCTATGGCAAGGGCCTTCGTTCACATAGCTAACATTGTAGGAATTTGGCGCCAACATAGAGGGTTGGCAGCTATTCATAAAACTTCACCAATTCCTTTGTGGGCATTTTCTCATGCTCCCCATATCCAACCACCATTCTCATGGAAGTAGCTTCGATGATGATGATTTCTGACATGAAAGCCACGTCAAATTCTGGGTACCTGTGTCTTTCATTTAGTCCAACCCCATCTTTCATTTAGTCCAAAAGGTTCCAAACCCGTCTTTCATTTAGTCCAAAGGTCTTTGGCCTATTACGCATCCCCAGAAACATTTAACCTACAGGGCTAGTAACTTTTGTCTCCTTGGTTTGCTTGGTTTCATTTCTCTCCAAAATTTTGTAGGGTGGAAATTTGATGGATTTAGCTTCAAATATATTTGGGATGTCACTAGAGTTCTCAATTGATGGTCATACTTTGTTTCTGAAGAGAAACAAAGTACACAGAACTTCCAAAGAAAATCAGCATCTAAGATATTGATGGCAATCATAGTCCAGGCTAGGTTATAGTTCATAAGATGCCTATTGTTTAAGTGACAGTAGAAGCTACAATAAGCAGATGTCTACCTGTTTGTATTTCCAGACAGCTGCTCCAAGATGCTACGCACTTTCTTCTCACTTTTTGCTGGCGGCGCTAGTACTGAAGCCTGAGAAGTCCAAAATAGCATAGGAGAATGATGCTAGTATTCCTAACGAAGTTAATCAACCACAATGAAGTACTGAGAGTTTTGGTACCAAAAACGATGGCGGAAGGCCATATCTAAGAATGCTCTCAGCAAAGGCACGGACAGCACAGAAGTGCATCCATGAACTGAAAACCTGCAAGGCAAATGCGTTAATGGGCAAGTGTGTTAATGGCCACACAGAAAAGAAATTAAGAAGAAAAAAAAATCCAGTAAGATGATGAGATATTGAATGATAAGAAGCACGACACTCAAAAATTCATGTTGTGTCCGTGTTATGTCGGACACACGTATTGGACACACAACGACACTCCAAAATACACTAGGGCACACCAAAATAGGTGCCGAATCCGTGTTGCCGTATCTGAAATGTGACGTGTTGACTCCGTGTCCACACAACAAAGGATAAAAGTAGAGAATTTCTGAAAAGAACAGAAGAATCTGAATACGCAGTTTTGGTTTGTAAAAGGGAAGACTTGAATACTTTGGGTTTGTCATACTTGTTAATCAATGCACATCATGAATCTCTGCACTCAAGTCAATCTTCGAAGAAACAAATTATGCTCTGCATCATGTACATATTTTAAAACCAATAGTTTAATTATACTTATCACTGCATAGGCACAACCAACCACCCACTTACGTGTTCATGAATGATGTTTACTCTTTGTTTGACCTAAATCTTCAATAACCACCAGTACCTGAACTTTTATACTTCCATAGTCTCGAGCAAATTCTGCTATAACTATAACAATAAGATAATGAACTCTTATCCTCCTAAAACATCCTTGGTATGTTTTGCCCACAACCTCATGGTTTCCAGCAATATTAAGATTAGTTGACGTCTAGGAGGCAACATCTGTAGATGTCAACTTTTACTGAAAGCCACATCGTTAGGGAACGACGACGTCTTTTCTTCTGGTGCTTGTCCAATTTATTTCATCTTCATTTACAAGAATCTTTTAACATTGAAATCTTTACGGGATCAAGTCGAGAAATGCTTCAGCAGCAACATTGGAAAGCCGTGATGGTAATGAAATACTGATGGTTAAGTGATCATCCTATATCATTAACAGTTTGTTTATGGGTTTGTCTCGCCAATTATGTGTGCATGTCTTACACACTTTCAGACCCTTCAACCAAGCAATATGACCTTGTCCAGCAGCTTTTCCTAAAATCTTTCACTGTAGTTCCTGGTATCATATTCTCCATTACGCCATCATCACTTCTTGCAACACCTACCACAATTTCTTGCTACTCTTCCCGTTCTAAATGCAACTCATACTCTTAAGTTACTTCATAGTTAATCATCTTGCTTGCTTGACCTCTTTTTAACAAAATTCAACAAAAGGTCTAACTTGGACCAACCATATCAAATTATTTCCACATTATAATGTGAAATTAGATAATACTTAATGTCGAAAAGCAATAAGCACATCCCCATTGAATTTAACATGAGCTTGACAATAGAATCAATGTACATCGACACAATTCTTAACGTTTAAATGAACTCGGAGACAATGGTCCTACTTATCATACAGATGCATTGTTCTCTTAGACATCAGCTAATATAAGACTCTAAAAAAAGAGTACTAAAATAGCAATATTTCATGGTGCCTTTCTTAATATAACAAGTAAATACAGAACATCTATTAATGCTTCTAACCCTGTTGAGAAGATTAAAATATAGGCATCTCTTTGACCTTTTAGAAGATGATACAAAAACCATGTTGGCCATCTCTTGACAATTTCATATGTATTTTCAGCCCTATGAATCAAAAACCTTCATCTGCTTCAGTCATAATTGCACTGCTATGAGAGATCCAACCACGAGTAAAATACATTATTGAAAAAGTTGAAGAATAACCTCTCCGTAACTGGCATAGCACCATTGCAAAAGAGAGCTCCTCATATTATCCTGAGCCTGCATTAGTTTTTCCAACTCCTGATTTCTACTCTCTTGAGCTTCAGGACTATATTCAAATTCACGAATCTGAACCATGAAACATAACAAAAAGGTCTGATGTCAGTGACAATGGTTAGAACAAAAAAACTGCATACCTCCTCAAAAGGTTCTGATGCAGGGTGATGATACACACACCAGAATGGAGCCAAAAAATACTTGCCTGAAACCCTTTTTCACGTGCACTTGCTTTGAAGTTGTCAGCAACCTTACCAAAGAGTGTTACGGTGTAAAGAGCATATTCATTATCCTCATGCAACTTTTTTGATGACCTAGGTACCTGAATGTGGTTTTCAGTCACTAGGTAGCACAACCAAACTTAATCTCAAAAGGAAAGTAGACAAAAGTCCCAACAACCATTAGCATACATCTGGAAGCCAGAGAAAAGGTAGCAATTTGATCACAGATAGGAAAATGATATTATGTTAGATTTCCAAAGTACTAACAAACAATGAACTCAAAAAAATTCCCGAATATTATTATACAACAATTTACTATTTGTTATACAAATTACTCTACATATTTTAACCTGATATATGGTTAAACCAAGAGCTGAGTTTTGATGGTATATGCAAATACGAATGGAACCAAGATCCAAGTTTAAGGCATCAACCTATGGTAAAAAGTTTTATCCGAAACGATAGATGGTGTCAGTCTTCCAACACAACATCTGGCCTCTAAGCATTTTTTGGACGATGAAATAAACCAGCCTAGTTGCGAACATAAAACAAGGTTTTAATGCCTGGTATTAAATTACAAACTATTCCAGGTTATATGGAACTATAGTTATCCATATGTTTCACTGGTCACTGATTACTAGTAGTCTGGTGGCACCGTGGCAATCATGATTTAGCATGCTTACCAGATAACTAAAAGTCTGAGCATTACAGTTAATGCCGGTTGATTTCTGGAAATTCCAATTAATTACTGCAAAGACGCTAGAAGCATTGTCCTTGGCCTATGAGTGGATTACTAACATCACATTTACGCTAAGAAATGCTTGTTTCATGGATATGGCCGCTTGAAAAGGCTAATCATATTTTCAATGTTCTGGTTCTGGGTTATATGCAATCACTAAATTCGCATGCTTCCCAGATCACCTAAATTGTAAGAATATCCAGTGGTTGCTGATTGTTTTCTCGAAATTCCAAGCAATTCTTGAAAGATGATCTATAAGCATTATCCTCAGCCTATATGAACATTACTGCAAACAATGCTTGTTCTGCGGAATGCCAATCTTGGAAAGCTTAATCATCAAAATTTTCAATGTGCTATAGGCAATATCCTCGATCTATGAGTGCATTACCATCTCAATTTTGTAAGATTAAAAAATACTTGTTTCACGAATATGGCTGAACTTGAAAAGGGTAATCATCAATGTTTACAAAATCTGGCAAGAGTGGTACAGGTAAATCAAGGAAAGCCTCTTTTGGACGCTACTTTCCTCTCACAGGGAAAAAAAACTTCCATTCCCCTCTTCCATCCTCTTGAGCTCCTCTTGATATAATAGAGTAAAACTCTACTTACAATTTAAAGCATGAAAGTAACTGCAAACTGAACCAAATACCAAATAATATTCCCCTCAAACCTACATACTCTCTCCCTCTATTCTCAAGCTGCTCTGCCGCCTCTGCATGATCATCATCTAATCCTTCTCCCATCAGAATGAGGTTGGCTATGGAGCACAACAAAGCTCCATAAATGTTGTCAAACTCTTTAGTATAAAAAAATCCATCAGCAAGCCTTCTTGCAGTGAGACAAAAGAGATTTTACTTTTTAGTTAATTATAAAGTTCAACAAAATACCATGCAATTATGAATCATATAGTGCTCGTCCTATTTTGCATGGACACAGATCCGACACGTCACGCTCCAGACACGGTAACACGGTCGGCACATATTTTGGTGTGTCCTAGTATATTCCGTAGTGTCCATGTGTCTAACACAACAATGTCCAACACAACAAGATCACCGGTTGGTGCTTGAATTAAATATGTTAGAATAGTTTCAATACAGAGTTAATCAACAGTAAAAAGTACCAAAGGTACAATGCACATATAACAAAAAAAGATAAAAATTGTAACTTGAAAGTGTCACTGTTCTGCTGTTATTATCATGTCAGAATGCAAGTGTTGCCTCCTTCAGGTATGTTGAATAATATAAATATATAACCTCATCGCTGACCAACAAACTTGAGCTTTAGTTTAGTGGAAGTGACATTAACATGGTATCATAGCAACCCAGTTTCACTCTATGGCGCACATTATAAGCGGATTTAACGAAAACTTGTACCGCTGTGTGAATCCAGCTCTCAACCCATAAAATGGGTCTTTGACCTGTGGGGGCGTGTTGATAATATAAATATATAAACCTCATTCCTCACTGACACTCTAAAGTTGTGGCGCAGTTACAGGAACTTTAACATGGTGTAACACTTATTCTACAATATATATTCTGCCTCAGATTTAGCTTATAATTCAGTTCCAACAGACACTATCCTTCCGCCGCTTCTAACCATTGTAAAGACTAATCTACACTAGATAATCCCTGAATAGTACTCTTATTACATGCAAGCCACTATATTTACTTTTACATAAAAAGTCACTGAGAACAGCAGACAGCAGCTTCTATGCTAATCAGTTATGCAAGATATCTCAATACTGATAAATGCAGCACCCTGAAAAACCAATGTTCAATATCAACCATTATTTAGAGGATATGCTGATAAGCATCTTAAAGTCAACTTCAGAAGAAACATTTTCTAAAACAAAATCAAATGGACAAAATAGCAAGTAGAATAAAAAAATGCAACTCATGGAATGAACTTTGATTTGAAGGTTGTTTTACATCAATTAAAGAATTATAGATTGCAGAACACCCCTTACCACATAGGTAGCCAAGGTTTCATAGCTTGACAGCCAGTCCTTTTGAGAGTATTTGGGAACAATCGCAAGAAGTGTCACCAAATGTTCTGATGTGATGATATCGTCTGGCTTCACTAACTTAGAAAGGTCTCGAACAGCTAGGCTGACAAATAAAAAGGCGCCTTGTTTCAATGCCCCAAAGAAAATGACTTCAAAAACAAAGATATTAATATAGAATGCAAAAAGTTACTCTTAACCATACTTGAAATGTTAAAATACCTAAAGTTTCCATCCACAAGGTTACACTATCTTAAGGATGAGAATTGT
This sequence comes from Iris pallida, assembly GCA_029216955.1. Lineage (NCBI taxonomy): Eukaryota > Viridiplantae > Streptophyta > Magnoliopsida > Asparagales > Iridaceae > Iris > Iris pallida. Next base: position 4,630 of record JANAVB010022335.1, on the reverse strand, counting down.
ACCTTCCACTTTGTTTTCTGTTTATTGCATTGAGTTGACTGCGCACGTTATTATACTCAGCAGAGCGAACCTGCATATATAGAATTCAGATGGTAAGCACAAAACTGACAGAAAATGAATAAGTAAATCAAATCCATCCAGGCCAACATAGGTTGGCGCATCACTGAATCCTAAGCTCTCGCACAATGTCTTATATCAAGACTATTATAACCTCAGTTAAGGAACAATAACTGATTAACAACTACACAGCCAATTGATTGCAATTGGTCCACCATGGAAATTCTGCTGTATCTGGCTGCCACTTGATCCAATTGATCACCGATAATCCTATTTTTAGAAAACTAGTTTGGGGTCCAGAAGTTTATATAGCTTTACTAATTACCTACGTACGTACTATATTACCTTTTTGTGTATATCTAATGTAAATACGTACTATATTACCTTTTTGTGTATATACTAATGTAAATAATATAGTATATTCGTTATCGGAAGATATTAAAGTTACTGGTGGGCAAGATTGTAATGCATCAAAATCCAATTGCTCAAACCAAAGATAATAACTGCACTAATCCTTTTATATTTGTGAAAGTTATCACAGCACAGTATAGATAATAGGGTAAATTTCACCTAGTCCGGCACCCCAACCCCCCACCCCCCACCCCCCAACCCCACACACACCACCACCACAATGTTTGGCCAAAAATCAGAATTCACTTCAATTTCCAAACCAATCAGGGACGCAGTGATTCCAGAGCCAATCATGTCTCCATGCGTTTTCACTCGAGAAGTGAAAATTGTCGAGTGAAGACATACTGACATACACATCATACATTGTACCTATCTTTCCAACTGCCTATTTATCAAAATAGATATCCCATATCATCAAAGCCTCCTGGTTCTAGCGATCAGCAGGTGGAGACATAGCACATCCTGACTCGTGGGTCCTATCCCACGGGGAACCAAATTATTCCTTATATATATATATATATATATATAATATATATATGACCTCCTGGTTTTCCTTCGGCCATCCATGGGAGGGATGACCACGCTATCTGGGACTATGGATGAGTTTGGCAAGCTTTCTGGGCTTCAGCTGAACTGAGAAAAGAGTCGAGTCTATTTCAGCTCTCTTTGTACGCTGAAGGAAGAAAGAGCGGCAACCCTAGACGTCGAAAAAGGAGAGTTGCCGGTCAAATACCTGGGGGTGCCTCTAACAGTTAACTATGCGAGGGAAATGGACTGTCAGGGCCTGGTGGAGTATGCTCAGAGGAGGGTAGAAGGATGGTAGGCAGCAGACCTGTCCTTTGGGGGTCGCATTGAGCTAGTGAGATCAGTCATCTCTGCCCTGGCACTATTCTGGCTCCAGTCTATCCTAGTTCCGGTTGCCACTATCCGAAAAGTTGAGAGCATCTGTGCCAACTTCATCTGGAGAGGGGACATTTATGCGATCTCCTGGGAGCAACTCTGTCGTCCTCGGGAGGAGGGAGGGGTGGGGCTCAGACCACTCCTGGCAGTCAGGGAGGTCTCGGGACTGAAGATGGCGTGGAGGTTCATCAAAGGTAGGTCGTTATGGACGGACTGGATGTCTAGTCGGTATGTGAAGAATGGCAACTTTTGGACCTGTGCTCTCAACAATAACCACTCGGTAACTTTTAAAAATATTCTCCGATACAGAGTTGTTCTCAAATCTTCTATTCGACGGATTATGAGAGATGGGACAGGTACTGACCTCTGGTTGGACCCTTGGGTGGAGCGTCAATCATTGCTAGAGATACTGGACGACCAGCTACACAGGGAGGCTAGTAGAGGGATGAAGTGTCAGCATATTATCAGGAATGATGTATGGAGACTAGAGATATACCGCCACACGACAGAGCTTGGAGCGGCTATTCGAGCGATATACATTGACCCGAGTCAGCTGGCCGATAGATGGATTTGGGATCCGCCTGCCAATGCTGGAGCTACAGGAAAATTCTAATTCAAGAGTTGCTACAACCTGGTACGCCAAACGAATCCTAGGAGCGAGGATTATGACTTCATCTGGTGTAAGGGCCTGGCTCGCAAGATGCAATTATGCGTTTACCGGTTAATGTTGGGGCGATTGCTGACGAGAGATAGACTCATTACGTTTGGGATCCCCATCCCCAATCCCAAGTGTATGCTGTGTGAAGCATGAAATGAACCTATGAGACATTTGTTCTTTGAGTGTAATGTGTCCTGGTATATCTGGTCTGAACAGTGCCGCGGGTCGTTGGGAGGCTGTGACACAGGCAGAGATTTACAAGACATTATTACGGAGATTCGCAGCCAGAGAGGTAGGGGCATGTATAGTTCAAGACCGCCAGATTACGACTAGCTGCCTCTGTCTGGCATGTGTGGATGGAACGGAATCGACGTATTTTCGAGGGGCTCTCCACTCTCCCAATAGGCATACTTCACAATATTGAATTTGATGTAAATGCTACGTCACCTAGTAGGGTGAGAGGTCCATGGGATGTACTGTAAGCTGTATGAGTTGATTTTGGAATAAAATTTACCTTTTTTTCAAAAAATATAGAGAGAAAGAGAGAGTCGGTGGGTTCTATCCCACGGGGAAGCGAATTATTCCTTTTATATATATATATATATATATATATATATATATATATATATATATCACCCTCCCTACAGTCGCCTCACCCTCACTTCGCTCGTCTTTCTTTTTTGAAAAGATGCAGCAGAATTGAAAAATAGGACATCAAAATGTTGGAAATGTCTTCCTCACTCTCGTGTGTGTGCGTGTGTGTGTGTGTATATATATATATATTCAAATCTTTTCTCTCTCTCTCTCTCTCCTCTCTCTCTCTCTTTATATATACACACAAAAGATTTGATATATATATATATATATATAATATATATATATATATATATATATATATATTCAAATCTTTTGTGTGTGTATTATATATTCAAATCTTTTGTATATATCCAAATCTTTTGTGTGTGTATATATATATTCAAATCTTTTGTATATATATATATATATATATATATATATATATATATATATATATATATATACATACAAAAGATTTGAATTATATATATAGAGAGAGAGAGAGACAAAAGATTTGAAAATGTCTTCCTCACTCTCATGTGTGTGTGTGTTGATATATATATTCAAATCTTTTGTCTATAATTCATCTTCATTAAGTCTACACGTATTCAGCAAGGTTCACAGCTACGATTTCGGAAAGTTTCAGAGTTTTTGTTTCGGAAAACCAAAGAAATTATTAAAAAAAATAGACATAATTTTATACATTAGTTGTTTTTCATTAGCTTGAAATTATTTCAATATTGATTTTACCCACAATAGATATTATTGTCTATTTAGTTGCTTTTAGACAACCCCCACAATAGATAGTTTTGAATGGAATAACATTAAGATGGATAGATGTTGGGAATTTATACATGTAAAAGTGCAAGAAATGGAAATGTTACAATTTGTAGCAAGGAATCTTATCAACACACTATAGCTTACCGCTCTTCTGAACGACCGGTTGTGTCGACATTAGTTTTCTTTGTTAAATTAACCAGGAAAGGAAGCCCGTCGTCAGTAATTGCCAGTATCGCCTGGTATTTGGGGTTATTATCGAACTGGGACATGCTAAAATCAATATGATACGGCCAATACCACAAACATTGATATCTAAAAGGACAAATATACGACTCTTATATTAGCAATAGAAATCCTTCTAAAAGAATTCGATAAACAGAAACACACAAGCTGAAAGGAGATCGAACAATGACAGATGAACTCCTCTACTGACATCACTACTTCTGCCTTTAAGGTACCCTCCAATGAAAATAATGCTGATATGCACGAGATTGTCACTTCAACGCAAATAGAATTACAAAAACCTTCTACTCAACAATGAGTGCATAATTGATGATATGGTGAGGCCAACAGCATCCAGTGGTATGTCAATATAATGAACACCCAAATACTATATTTGTGCCTATAAATATTCCCTCCCAACAAAAATTAGCAAGAGATCAGGAATTTATTTCTGTTATGAAGCCTTTACATAAGGCTCAAAGGTTTCCTCCAATGCTCAGGTGCATTGGATACACTATCTTCAAGGCCATCCTCACATATAAATTGGCATCATTGCCATTTTCACTATTTCTTTACAACTAAAGAGAATGATTAGTCCTTCACCTTGGCATTGTGTGACAGTTTTCATGGGAAGTTGGAGGTGGAGCCAAAGTGTAATTTGATCTTAGTTTAGAATAATTGCTGCAACTAGTGGTAGGTTAAAATACACTTGGATTAAGGTCGTGAAACAGGATATCATTTGCTAGTCCCCAAGAGAATATCTTACAATTCAACTCTGTAGCCCATAAAATACACACCAAAAAGGCAAGAATCCTACGAAGTTGAAAAGAAAATTCTACAATACTGCTGTAAGATCAGTCATACTTTATGAATCATAGTGTCGGACAATTAAGAAACAACATGACCAGAAAGTCAGTGTAGCAGAAATGAGAATGCTAAGATGGATGGGTGACAAATACATTAAATGATATAATAAGAAACGGGTGTACCCGAGGGAGGTAAGAGGTGTCGCCAATTGAGGACAAA
>JANAVB010022334.1:0-12847 GCA_029216955.1 Iris pallida | reverse complement strand
ATGTCTAGATGATATTTCCAGATTATCGAGTCATGTACCCGCTGGTACCGCTGAACTCACATTCATAAAATTCCAGATTATCAAGTCATGTACCCGCTGGTACCGCTGAACTCACATTTATGATTCCAGATTATCGAGTCATATACCCGCTGGTACCGTTGAACTCATATTCATAATTTCCCAGATTATCGAGTCATGTACCCGCTGGTACCGCTGAACTCACATTCATAAAATTCTAGATTATCGAGTCATGTACCCGCTGGTACCGCTGAACTCACATTCATGATTCCAGATTATCGAGTCATATACCCGCTGGTACCGCTGAACTCACATTCATAATTTTCCAGATTATCGAGTCATATACCCGCTGGTACCGCTGAACTCACATTCATAAAATTCCATATTATCGAGTCATATACCCGCTGGTACCGCTGAACTCACATTCATAAAATTCTAGATTATCGAGTCATGTACCCGCTGGTACCGCTGAACTCACATTCCCAAAATTCCAGATTATCGAGTCATGTACCCTCTGGTACCGCTGAACTCACATCCTCCTTCCACAAAAATTCCAAACTATTGAGTTATGTACCTTCTGGTGCCTCTGAACTTACACTTTGATTCCAAAATTCATAGATTGTGTACCCGCTGGTACCCCTGAACTTACATCTCGGTCACTCTTTCAGATAGTAAGTCATGTATGACCATACCTCTGGACTTATTTCTCTGAAAGAGCTCCTTCCTCATGATCCACTGCCCACACTCCCAGTACACAAAAAGGGTAACGGATCCACAAATTTCCAAAATGACCATGTCGATGTTACCTCTGAGTCGTCTCAATTCTGCCAAAAACAAATCAACCCTCATGCTTGCCATATCCTCATTACCTCTGAGTAAGTACGTTGATTCCCTTTCGACTTATTATCCGTACCCACAACCGGAGTACGCCAAGGATAATAGGTCCACAAATATCCTCTGTTGAGTTCACTCCTGCCATGTCCTCATTACCTCTGAGTAGGAAGATTTCGCGGTAAGAAAACCCTCATGCTTGCCATGTCTTCATTACCTCTGAGCAAGCATGTTGGTTCCCTTTCATCTTATTATCCGTATCCTAAGCCAGGGTGTGCCAAGGATAATAGGCCCACAAATGTCCGTTGCTAAGTTTCTTAGTACAGGCCCATCATTTCTCATCATGCCCCGGGAGCCCAACTGCTCCATGGCATTCTTTCTCCCGATACCAAGAACGTCCATGGCTACCTTACCGTGGAATTGTTCTAGGTATCCCCAATCAAACTTGTTATCCGTACCTAAAACCAAGGTATTCCAAGGGTAAAAGGTCCACAAATAAGTCCCCCATTCAGGGCAAACGCTACCATAATACCACAGGTACAACAAGCAGTACAGGTAAATGGCAGAATGAAAAATACTCTTTATTTAAAGACAAAAAAGCATTACATGTTTCGGAACTACGTCCCTCTCAAAAAAAAAAGAAAAGAAAAAGAGAACAGAAACAAAAGGAGAAAAAGGCCGACTATAGTTCGGCATTACACAATTCCAGGAGGCGGTTTCTCACCAAGGTGGTCCCTCGCTCAAGCCGCTATCTAGCTCGGCGTTCAGCCTCCTGGGACAACTGCTCCGCATCATCCAAGTACATATATGCCCGCCAGTCATCCTCCATCTTCTTCAGGGCGAGTTCCAGATTGTCAGAAGCTCGATTAAGTCTGTCAGCCTCCTGGATAGCAAGCCCCTTCTCAGTACGAGCGGCTTCGAGCTCGGACTCCAGGAAGGCCAGCTTTCTTTGGAGCTCGAGGATCTGCTCCCTGGTGTCGATTACCCCGCGGGAGGCGGTCACTTCCCGAGCCGTGCAATCTTTACTTCTACGGCTCCATTAATCGTGTAACTGAGACAGATCACGGCGGTCCTTCAGTATAGTCGGCTTGATCGACTCCCGAGCAAGCTTCACCTTCTCCATCACGGTTATGAGGAAAGTGCGCTCTTGATCTATCGCCGCGGACAGATCAGCTTGCTGCAACACATGAAACTGGACCACAAGACGATCGGCCTCTAACAGCTTAGGCTCCAGAAGCGCAGCTAACCCTGCCCCACCGGGGAGTGTTCTAAGGATGTCGATTTGGCCACCGGCGCACCGACGGGCCATAGCAAAAGGAGTTCCCTTCTCCAATGCTGCCTCGACCCCTCTCTTCAGGTGACGGTGAAAGCTGTCAACCACATCCTGGGACACTTTATCCAAAACTTCTGTAGAGGATGGCATCAAAGGGAGTGTGGCTGACAATGTCGAAGGAGTAGCATCGAAACTTGCCATCCCTGCCACCAGGGAAACAAATTCCGTACGAAAAGATGCATGAATAGCGGCTAGCTCCTCTTCCGTCGCCCGAAGAGCTTGGATACTTGGCAAGGCGGAAAGGTCAACCCCCGAAACCATATTCACGGAGGAGGACGCAAGAAGCATTGTTCCTTGCCCCGGCTGTGCCACCACTTGAGCCCCCGAACTTGAACCAGCTGGAGGCCCCTCAATATAGGTGGGAAGAGAAGGAGGCACATGTGCTTCCATCAGATCCCCTCCGATAGAGTCCACCCCGACGATGTCCGTCACCGGCAATAAAGGGGCGGGACATGTACGTCCAAAGCAACCATCAATCGACGTAACCCGAAGGATATGATGATAGAGCAGATTGGCCTCCTCACAAGTTAAGATTCGGCTTATCTTACCAGGGGAAGAGCATGGAGGCCGCAGCTCGCTCGCAGCTGACGTAGTCTCCTCACCCGCGGCTTCCAAGTTGAGTTCAACTGATTTCTCTGCCCTAGCCACCCCTGAAAGGGAGCCAGCCAGGTCAGTGTCATCCCGTTGAAACTCGGCTGTCTCAGGGACAGGTGCAGTAGAGCCCCCGTCCCCATGGGTTGAGGTCTCGGCAAGGTGGGACTCCTCGGCCGCCTCCGGAAGGACCCCAGTGGTCAGGATCGGATCGACCTCGGCAGTCGGGTCCCGAGAAACAGACTCCTCTGACGCCTACAAAGAGCAAAAGAAAATGATTAGGCTATAGTTTAGGAAAAAGAAGGAGGAGGCAGTTGAAATTCAAATCACCTCAGAAGCAGCATCAATATCATCAATAAACAGCCTGTGGCGTCGTACCGCAGCTCGCTTCGTGGAGTAGGTCGTGCCATCATCAGTGAACATACGCCTGCTTCGCTTGCGCGAAGGACCAGGCACAGCAGGCGGTTGCCCTGCCACCTCATCCGGCAGAATAGGAGGCTGATCCCCCACCTTCTCGTCTAAGGAATGTGATGAATTATCAGCATCCTGCTCATCATCCTCTTCGCCCGCCGTAGTGGACTCCGAGTCCGGCACAGGAACCATATTCGCCTTTTTCTTTCTCTTCTTGGACCCCTCGGGCTTCTCTGCCAAGCCAGTACCAACAATAAAGCTGGTACTCATGTCAAAGTTAACAGAAGGCTTGCTCGCAGCAACATGATAGAGGGCCGCCATGTACAAAATCTCCCCTGACGTCTTAGCATCGGGGACCGAGAAGCTAGCTCGGGTATGAACTGCATTGTAATAATGCCAAGCTCTAATACCATCGAGGACATTGCCCTCAAAGCCTAGGCAAGCACTGGAACAATCAAGGAATAGCTGGCTATACCCAAACTGGTGGGAGAACCTGCTGGGCAAATAGGGCTCCAGGTATACGTTATTGCGGTAACGATATACTAGGTGCGCTAGACGAATATTGCGCAGCCAAAGAAGCATCTTCTCAGATAAGAGGAGGGGAGGTTCAATGCCATCAACATGTACACCCCTCACTTCTCTGGCGGTAAATTGAGAAAGAGACACAAAGAAGTCGTGCCCGTCTACTCTCGCCAACGCCCTTCGACAGGCTGGCATGGTGTCGTATTCCCAAGGCTGACGACGATATCGAAAAAGGAAGGCGTCATCAGCAGTGACGCCATCTTCTGTTCCGGGCCTCATCAACGATCGATAATGCATCAATAGCCACCCCATTAGGTAATGGTAGGGTAGCTCTATCCGCTCAAAGTCCAGTGTCGTCTCGCGAGCAATGACTTTAGACAAAAAAGTGCGGAGGCCGTGGTGTATGCTATACACCATGGCCGAAAGAAGGGCCAGCCTGACTCTGAAGACCAGCTTCACGGCCGGAAGGATGAAGTGGCGGCTGATCCTTTCAATAGAACCTGCCCCTCCCGAGACTACACAGTTCCGTAGCCATGCCATTAAGAATTCGGCCAAGAGTGCCTTCTCAGACATCTGTTGGGTACCGTGGTAGAAATAGCTGAAGGAGTCAATGCGATTCTCAAATTTATCACTGGTGGACCTCGACCTCTTGGCAGACGACATCAAGTTTTTTATCTCCTCCTGGGTTCGAGGACCTCGAGAAGAAACCCGGCCAGAGGGACTGAATTGGAAAAGATACGAGACCCAAGACAGCTTGTTAATGGGTCCCTTCTGAGCTATTGTTCTTCTTGATAGCCGCTTGGTGACAAATACTGTGGTGGCATAGCAGTTCCCGGTACACGGCAATGAAACCCAAGAATTGCCTATCCAAATCCTCGAATTCTTCGTTTGTCGGGGTATATACTTCAAAGGCCTCGCCCCCCCATGGCAGCTTAGAAACAGCATACATTTTATGGAGAGCAAGCCCCAACTCCCCTCCGGGCGCGAAGAAAGTTCCCGTCCGTCGGTTATACATTTCCAAAAGAGCCATGAATAACGGCTTGTTAATGGGTAACCCGTAACAGGTGCCCCGGATGGCATAATAAAGGTCAATCTCCCGAAGGGATGCCTCATATTTCCTCAAGATCCATGAGGTCAGGTTGACCCACGTAGGGATGGGGTTTATCCAGTTCAACAGCGACAACCTGCCAATAGGATAAGACCCCTTGCGACCGAGCTGATTCAGGAAGGTATCGGCTAGAGTAAAAGTGAAGTTGGGACCAGATACGTTTATGAAGGTACCCAGAATCAGTCCCATCACACTCCGACTAACCGAGTCCCTGCTCGCACATGCCGACCCAATATTCCTATTATAGTGGATATTGCCCACGAACATCCCCGATTGGGTTAGAGTTAGAGAGCCCACCATCTGCCTTCTCAACGGTACCATATTGAACCACGAGAGGGGAAAATGACGTTCCATTTCGGGAATATGGATCTCCACCCCATCCATAGTAAAGTCCCAGCTCTCAGAAATGTCCAGCACTCGGGGGTTCTTTATGGATAGGGCGTCCCCGAAGAGAAAGGCTGGTTTCAGATATTCTCCTTCCAGTCTCCCCGAGTTCATCATAGTACAAAGAAAGTAGAAAGGCTGGTTATTGATGGCGCCCAACCTCTCCAAAGGCTTATCGGTGGGAAGCTGATCCGACACATGTCGAACTAAGCCGTCGAGCCGCATACCCACAGCATACTGTGCTGAACCCACCAAAGCTCTCATGTTGGATTGGTTGGCAGATTCACTGAAAAAAGACAAAGAAATAGGATTAAAAGATGGTTAAAATGAAAGTTTCTTAAAAAAGAAGCTCCTGTGAGCCTATGCGGCTCGGATCAATGAAGCCTTATGCGGCCCAAATTCAGTTGGGTTTTATGCGGCACGGCTTCGATGGAGCCTATGCGGTTCGGGTCAATGCAACCTTATGCGGTCCGATCCATTTGGGTTTCATGCGGCACTGCTTCGATAGAGCTTATGCGGTTTGGTTGAACGTATGCGGTTCTATTTAGCAGAAGAGCTTATGCGGCACGACCTTAGCGAAGCTTTATGCGGTCCAGCTCATCAGGATCACATGCAGCCCCGGTCAAATGAAACTTCATGCGGTTCAAATTTCAGAAAGTGCTTCTGCGGCTCAAGTCCTTCTAATGCGACTCAAACACAGGGCATACCCCATGCGGCTCGGATACGAGAGGGTCATGCGGCCCATGCAACGTATGCGGTTTCATCATAATTAAACTTGGACAATTCAATGAAGACGAAGGATGAAGGCTTGTGCATAAATCATGCAACAGAGCCATGGGTTTTAGGGTTCAAAACATTTAATCCAATCTTTACCCTTAAAAGTAGGGTGGACGTCGGGGCACACTTCAGGCATAGTGGCCGATAAGGAGGCCGTTTTCTTGCCCTTTGTAGCAGCAGAAGCAACCTTGGAAGACTTGGGGGCCATTATCGTACCGACGGTCGGAAAAGGAAGACTAAGGAAGAAAATTAGGGTCGAAGACGAAAAAAAGAGTAAAGAAGTCTCTCCGACTGAACACGTTCATATTTTATAGGCAAGAGAGAGGCGCCTCGATCCACGTACAGTAACCGACCCTTCGATTCTCGAGACGAGCCGACTAAAATAAAGGCCAAACTCTTGGGATCCTGTCCCAAAAAGCGGCCTTAAAACTGATGGTAAATCAACAGTAATTAATGCAAAAGATTTGCACACGCGGCAGGATGACGTGGCAAGGAGCTCATGCGGCCAGACAGCCTATGCGGCCAAAGGGTCCATGCGGCTGATTGACCAATACGGCTGAGGAGGCTATACGGCTGGGACATCCAAGCGGCCAGGACATCATATGCGGCCAGAAGAGTTTATACATAGCCATGCTTCTTATTCAAAGTATTTCAATTTTGCAAATTGAAAACTTTGAAGGGGTCTTGTAGAAGCATAGAAAAGAATAAAGAAAGATCCATACGGCCGAGGATCCCCATACGGCTCAAAGAGCTCATGCGGCTCAGGGATCCATACGGCTCAAGCGTCTATACAGCTCGAATAGTTCCATGCGGCCCAGAGAGGAGCCACGTGGCCCTCAACAGCTCTTCCCTTTGTCTTTACTTCATTTAATGCCTTGACGGTTGACAGCTCTGACCAATGACAGCTCTGACAATAAAGATGCAATAATGACTCTGACATGATGGCCGACTCCTAAGAAAACGAAGGAAATCTCTGACACAATCCATCAAACCCCAAAGACCTTTATGCGGCCTTGACACATGGACAGCTCCATGCAGCTCAGATAGAGGCCACCCCATGCGGTTCAGACAGAGGCTACCCATGTGGCTCACAAGGACTATCTTCATGCGGCTCACTAAGAAGCTACCCATCATGCGGTCGCCTACGCTCATACGGCTCAGATCATCCCCATGCGGGTCAAATGTTCAGAGGCCACTCCCGAGCAGCCTTAACACGTGGCCAGCCTTATGCGGCTCAGTGGGGAGCAATCCTCATGCGGCTCAGATTTCCTAAGCGGCTCGCAGTTTTGCCAGTGTCCCTACAGCTAGCAGCCTAATAATAGTGGGATACGTGGCAAGATTCATCAACAAATCCTAACAACCAGGTTTAGTGCCACCCTCATAATTACTGGGATCAAATCAGATCATTTGCAATCAATCAAATTGAATACGTGGCAGGAGATCCAAGCTTGGCATAACAAATTATGAGGATTTATGGCAATCATCATTAATTGCCCACAGAGATTTGATGCAATCATATTAATTGCTCAAATCTATTATGAGCGGCCCAGATTCATTGATCCTTAACCGTCGACTTTTGAGAATGGGCAATCATTGCAAACCCTAATGATGCCCCCCACTCTTATAAATAGCAAGGTGCCATTCATTTGCAAAGCAGCAGAGAGAGAGAGAGCACACCCCCTCGGATCCAAAGAATCGGAGAGAAATTGAAAGGAGAGCATTTCTTCATCAACGTCGAGCAGTTCTTCTACAGAGCCAAGGCTGCACCCGATCGTCCAAGGAGTAAGGCAGAGCTGCTGTCGCTTTCCCGAGCCTCTATCGTCACCCTCGAGAATCTAAAATAAACAATTGTACTTAGATTATTGTACCTAGGTTTTCGTCCATAGGCTTTCTTTGTACAAGCGAGTTTGTATTATGAGTCTAAGTTCAGTCCTCCGATAATTGTTCTGTTCTTTTACAATCAATGGCAAACAGAAAGTCATTCAAACGGGTAAATTAAAGTACATATCTTCTGGAGTTGGTACGCTCAGATATCTGTGACTTCAAACAGTTCTCTACAAAGGCCGAGATGAAGTATTTTATTACTCTTATCGACGATTTCTTAAAGTATATGTTCGTTTATCTGCTCAAGTCTAAAGATGAAGCATTCGAAAAATCTAAGGACTTTAAGGCTGAAGCCGAGCGTCAAACCGGACAGTAACTTAAGAGACTCAAAAGTGATCGAAATGGAGAGTATAGGTCTCATGAATTCGCATCGTTCTACAGATAACATAGAATTATCAACGAGACGACTGCCCCGTACTCTCCTCAATCAAATAGTGTTATAGAAAGAAAGAACAGAACGTTAGCAAAGATGATGAACTCAATGCTTTTGACTACAGATCTTCCAAATTGCTTCTTGGGTGAAGCAGTGCTTACGGCTACTTTCGTTCTGAATAAAGTACCTATGCAACATTTGATATCACTCCTCATGAACTCTGGTTCAAGGTTAAACAAGTTTGGGGGTGTCTGGCGTATGAGAAGCTTCCAGATTTAAAGATTCAGAATCTAGGAAAAAGGACTACGAAGACTATATTCTTGGGTTATGCCGATAAGAGTGATGCTCTGAGGTTCCTTGATATTAGATGAAATCATATCATTGAATCTCGTAATGCAGAATTTTTGAAGATAAATTTGCAAAACATAATAACATTGTTCTCACGAATATTTCGAAAAATAGTATGGGTGCACAGGAATCTGAAGCTCCTTATAAAGTTGTAGAAGATGTATTCCAAGAAGAAGTTATTGCAGATATAGCTATTAAACCAGAACTCGCAGAACCTATGTCTTAGCGAATGAGGAGACATAAGGACTTCAGATAGGATTTTGTCACCTATTATGTAGCAGCAGATCTGCTTACTTATGATGAGACGATGAAGACCAGAGATGCAGTCTTCTGGAAGGAGGATATTAATGATGAGTATGACTCGATAACCTCCAACAACATATGGGTATTGGTCGATATGCGTGAAGGAGCAAAACCAATCGAAAATAAATGGATCATAAAGAAGAAGATGAAGGCCGATGGAATTGTTGATAAGTTCAAGGCTATGTCAGAAGCAGGAGATCGATTATTTTGATATATATATGCTCCAATAGCGCAGATGATGGCTAACAGGATGTTGATTGCTTTAAGTGAATTCACAATCTGGTTATTCATCAGATGGATGTTAAAACCGTATTCCTGAATGGTAAGTTGACCGAAGATATTTACATGTAACAACCAGAAGGATTTGTCGTCAAGGGCCTTGAAGACAAAGTGTGCAAGTTGGTAATATTATTATATGGTCTCAAGCAAGATCCCAATTAAGATGTGGCATAAGAAGTTTGATAAAGTTATAAGATCAAACGGCTATAGGGTCAGCAAGACGAATATGTGTGTGTACACAAAGTTCACTGATGGGAGAGGAGTGGTCGTTTGTCTATACATAGACGACATGCTGATCTTGGGTACAGATCTAGCAAGTGTCACTAAGACAAAAAAGTTCCTCTCGTCTAAGTTCAGCATGAAAGACTTAGAAAAAGCTGATGTTATCCTAGGGATAAAGATTATCCGGACAGAAACAAGTGGCATTATCACAGTCTCATTATATTGAGAAGATGCTCATACGTTATGGATATTAGATCTTCCAGAATCGATACGCCATATAGGTGTGACAAGAAACTGAAGCCAAATCTAAGAAAAGCGTCAGACAGCTGGAGTACAAGCGTCATCAGTGTAGGACCGATTGTAGAAACGAGTTGTAAAGCATAATACTCTAGAGGGGGGGTGAATAGAGTAGGCAGCGGAAATTAACTATTTAAAAATGTTAGTAAGAAGATCACATAATATATATATCACAGATATGTAAATGAAACGTAGAGAGTAGAGGGCAAACGCAAACACAAGGATGTATACTGGTTTCCCTCTTGTGAGGACTAGTCCAGTCGGAAGAACTCTAGCTTCCAGTTAAATCCACTATGGAAAATTACCACAAGTTTTCATCCGAAGTTCTTGCAACTTCTACAACGCGAGCTTTGATCCGAAGTACTCGACCAACTTCAATTGTGAAGTGTATACCTTCAATCAAGCCTCTGATTACAATCACTCTAAAACTTCTAGACCGTACCGCACTGGCAAATCGACTAGAGGATTGTAACTGGCTTGGGATTTGAAAATAAAAGCTCAGAACACTTTGGAAGAAGTAGTAGGCTTATAGAGAAGAGATATGAAAGTGAATTGGTGTATGAGTGTAGTAAAATGATCGAAATCCTTCTCTATTTATAGTTTTTCCAAAGGCAAAATTCTGACAGAATTCGGACAGAATTCGGACAGAACTCTATGAGAAAATCTCGTTGGGATCCGTAACTGCAGGGAGACCAAGTTCAAAAAGCAACGTTCACTAACCGAACTCTGGCCGAATTCGGGCCGAGTTCTGCTAGGGTTCTGTTAGGGTTTTTGTAAACTAGTTTTGTGCTTTTTTGAAAAGTCAAACAGTTAGGAAGTAGTTTAGGCTTTTGTA
Source organism: Iris pallida (assembly GCA_029216955.1). Taxonomy (NCBI): domain Eukaryota; kingdom Viridiplantae; phylum Streptophyta; class Magnoliopsida; order Asparagales; family Iridaceae; genus Iris; species Iris pallida. The sequence goes on along the minus strand of JANAVB010022334.1, from coordinate 2,331 downwards.
AGTGGGCTTGTTTTCAAAATGAAAGGGTATTTTGAAAACGTTTCTTGGGTAGCCTATTTGCCAGTACGATGCAGTGTACATCCTATTCCTAGACTCAATAAATATAAAAAATTACATTGATAAAATAGGAAAACCAAGAGCCCTTTGATGATGCCTTTCTTCAGATATTTGAGCAGACTTGAAGACGCCTTTTTTACTTGACGACGGTCATCCAAAGATAAACAGATATGGAAATCTGAATACCTTTCGGGGGCTTCGCCCCCGAACCCGTAACGGGGGGCGCTGCCCCCTCGACCCCTGTCCGCTGACCGGGCAGCAGAACCCCCGATACGAGGCCCCGGATAGGTCGTTAGACGGTTCAGAGAAATCTTCTTGTATAACGCCATCTTTGGCCCATCAATAATTCTCTATTGCATATGTCCTGGTTTGATCATGTTTGATCATGCTTACAACATGTCTACAAATACATGTTAGACAAACAAACCAATATGATACAAGCATAGCAATATGATATAGAACATTTAGGACAATGCTAAGATTAGGACAATGCTAAGGTTAAGTAGCAACATGATAGTGATTACATGAATATTAGTGACGTCATTATGGGAAACTTAATTGATTAGCCATATTCAAAAACATGATATAATCATTGGGCTAACAATCGGGAGTTAGATGTATATGACTACTGCCACAAAGCATGACATAGCTTTTGCGGTAGGGATGCTGAGTCGGTTCACGAGCAATCTAGGTATGGAGCACTGAAAAGCTATTAAGAGGGTAATGAGATACCCCAAGAGAAATCAGAAATATGCAATGCACTACTGCAGAGATTCAATAATAGTAGAAGGCTTCAGTGATGCAAGGTGGTGCTCAGAAGTAGAGAGTGAAAGGTCTACAGGATATATGTCTTCGATGGAGCTGTTATATCATGGAAGTTGAAGAAGCAAACTATACTCTCACACTCTTCTATGGAATATGAGTTTTATGTACTGGTTGCTGTAGCGGATAAAGTAGAATGGCTACGGGAGCTCAAGTATGATCTTCCATTGGTTGGTGTGTAGATTCTGATGGTACTAATATACTGCGACAACCAAGCGACTGCAGCGGTGGCATCAAATGACCTCTTCAACGGCAAGAAGAGGACTGTGCAGTTGAGGCACAGGACGGTGAATGATCTCATCCAAAAAGAGGAGTCACTGCCGTGGTTGATTAAGAATCTGGCGGATCCGTTCACTAAAGGTCTCAAGCGCCAGCTGGTCGAAGACACAGCAAGAAAAATAGGATTAAATACATTCTGATATTGTGTCTTTGTAATTCTACCATAAATTTTATGCTATTAGTTCAAAAAAATCTACTAGGCATCTAGCTTTTAGTTCAAAGGAGGATCATTGACTGGAAGAATATCTGAAATAGTGGGTAATCCTTTGGGAATTACAGAATTACGGACCCAGAACTACTGTTGACAGTATATAGACCAAGAACCACTGTTGTCTATTATTTGTTCTTTGTATAGAATAAAGTCTTGTAAGAGGATGGCTTGGAAGCCTTAATGAGTTCTCGTACATTTGGGTTGTCCGGTGTGATTTACAGGAAGCACGGGTAGCACATCACTACAAAGGAGCATAGTACTCTATGTTACAGTGGGGTGACACTACATGAGATACCTAGTGAGGGTAAAGCCTCGACTTCGGGCCAAGTCACAACGGCGTAGCACCGCACATAGGCAAGTGAGCAAAATGTTATAGAATGAAGAGTGGTAGCCAGTACTCTAAAAAGGCTATGTCTCGTGTTACAGTAGTGTGACACCACATGAGGTACCTAGAAAGGATAAAGCCTCGGCTTTGCGAGCCATGTCACGGCAACGTAACATCGCAAGGAATCGAAAGACTTCATGCTGGATAGTTTGGCACTACAAAGAGGCTGGACCTCATGTTGCAGTGGTATGACACCACATGAGACATTGCCTCGACCTTAGGCCATGTCATAGCGGTATAGCACTGCAAGGAAGTAAAAGGCTTCATGCTAAGACTCTTTAAAAGAACTCACCTAGAGCGTTTGGAAGAGATATAGGCCATCTCTTGAGGAAAACCTTGTAGACATTCAACATACGTACATCGAAACCAGGCTGGCATAGGACCTTTAATGTGTAGCCAGAAGCACAGTTGATGTCATTATGTGAGTGGAAAGAATTACAGTAATGGTACAGAATTTAAGGCTTAGTCCATTTTCGTATCATGCTGTTCATTAACCTATGCGGGAAGATTCAAGTCATAGCAACATCTATCCTAATATATGATGAGCAGTCACTATAGGGAATGCTCAACCCATATA
>JANAVB010022333.1:0-58072 GCA_029216955.1 Iris pallida | reverse complement strand
AGAAACCTTCATACTTACCATGTCCTTATTACCTCTGAGTAAGTATGATGATCCCCTTTCGACCTATTATCTGTACCCACAACCGGAGTACGCCAAGGGTAAAAGGTCCACAAATGTCCTCTGTTGACTATCAATATCCTCTGTCGAGTTCACTCCTGCCATGTCCTCATTACCTCTGAGTAGGAAGACTACGTTAAAAAAACCTTTCCACTTGCCATGTCCTCGTTACTTCTGAGCAAGTATGTCGGTTCCCCTTCATCCTATTATCCGTGCCCTAAACCAGGGTATGCCAAGGATAATAGGCCCACAAACATCCTCAGCTAAATTTCTCAGCACAAATCTATCACCTCATCAGGCCCCAGGAGCCCAGCTGCTCTACGGCATTCCTTTTTCTCAATACCAAGAGCGCCCATGGCCACTTCGCTATGGCTGCTTCAGGTACCCTGATCAAAACTTGTTACCTCTGCCTAAAACAAAGGTACGCCATGGGTAACAGGTCTACAAATATATCCCCTATGCGAGGGAAAACATCACCACAATATCACAAGCACAGCAAGCAATACAAATGAAGGGTAGAATTGAAAGTACTCTTTATTTGAAGGAAGAAAAAGCATTACATACTTCGGGATCATGTCCCCTCTAGAAAGAAAAACAGAAACAAACAAGAAGAAAAAACCGACTATATCTCAGCATCACTCAATTCTAGGAGGCGATTCCTTACTAAGGTGGTCCTCCGTTCAATCCGTTGCCGAGCGCGACGCTCGGCCTCTTGGAATAAATGATCCTCATTATCCAAGCCCAAGAATGCTTGACATTTCCAATTTCTTCTTCAAGGCAGTCTCCAGGTCAGTCAAAGCTTGAGTAACCCTGTCAGCCTCCTGAACAATTAGTTCCCTGTCATTGCGGGTAGTCTCGAGTTCAAACTCTAAGAAAGCCAACTTCTTCTGAAGCGCAAGGATCTGCTCCCGTGTCTCAGTAATCTCACGAGAGATAGATTCTTTCCGAGCCACGACGTTTTCAGTCGCATAACTCAATTGATTATACCGATCAGCTAAGTCACTGAGATCCTTCAGCACGCCCGGTCTGGTCTTATCTCGAGCCGCTCTGGTCCTCTCTATAACGGCAATAAGGGAAATCCGCTCCTCGTTTATAACAGTAGGCAGATCAGCCTGCCGCAATACCCGAAGCTCGGACACCAGCTGATCAGCCTCCAGCAATTTTGCCTCCAAAAGCGAAGCCATCCCTACATCATCAGGAAGATCCCTAAGGATGTTTATTTGACCATGGATACATTGTCGGGCCAAGGTAAAGAAGTCCCTCTGTCTACAGCGGCCTCGATTCCCTTCTTCAAATGACGATGAAAACTGGCAACCACGTCCTGCAACGCGTCGTCCAAAACCTCAGCAGAAGAGGGCGTCAGGGAAGCCGGAGCGGCAACGTCGGAGAAGTAACGCTAGAGGTCGCCATCGAGGGAACAGATTTCGAGAAGAACGATGTATGAATAGCGGCCAACTCGTCTTCCGCCGCCCGGAGAGCTTGGATGCTCGGCAGGGAAGAAAAGTCGACTCTCGAAGCCATCGGAACAGAGGATGATGCAAGGACCATCATCCCCTGCCCCGACTGCTCCAAGATTGGCCCGTGAAACTCGGGCCCCCAGAGGGCCCCTCAAGGCGAGTCGGGCAGTAAGGAGGTACACCTCTTTCTACCGATGCCCCTTCGGTTGGGGTTGTCTCAGCGACGTCCGTCCTCGGCACTGGAGGGACAGGACCTGAATGTCCAGAATAACGATCAATCGACGTGACCCGAAGGACATGATGATAGAGTATATAGGCTTCCTCATGGGTTAAGATTCGGCTAATCTTACCAGGGGAGGGCATAAAGGTCGCGGCTCATCCACAACTGGCATAGTCCCCTCACCCGCGATCCCCAAGTTAAATTCAGTCACATCCCCTGCTCCCGTCACTTTGAAGGAGGATACAGATTGATCTGCGTTCTCTTGAATAGGAGCAGGCTCATGGGAGTCCCCGTCATTCGGGGTCCACCTCGACATCCTAAAACTCTCCTCTTCTTCTCCGACACCTAGAAGAGGGGACGGAGATAGTCAGGATTGAAACTCAAAAAGGAGGAAGAAGGGATCGAGAGCAGCTTTGTTACCTCTAATGCAGGGTTGGCTTCTTCGCCACCCTCTATTATGGCTAACGGACGGTGCCTAGTCGCAACCAGCTTCCGGGATCGAGAAACACTGCCTATAGGAGAAACTTGCCTGCTACGCTTCGGAATAGGACCAGGCGCAACAAGAGAATGATCCCTCAGCACCTCATCTGACAAAACATGCGACTGACCTACCTCTGCGCCTACCACTGAAAGGATAGAGTCATCTTTATCACACTGGTTGCCTTCGCCACCCTCAGCAGCGAAATCCAAATCTGGTACTTCGGCTCTAACCTTTCTTTTCTTGGCCCCTTGAGAGCCTTCCTCCAGACCGGTGCCAACAATAAACTGGTACCCGGGTTAAAACCAACTGGGGGCTTGTTCGCCATGACATGATACAGAGCTGCCATGTACAAGATCTCCACTGACTCCTTAATGGCAGGGACCGAGAAAATGGTGCGAGTGTGAAACGAATCATAATATTGCCAAGCTCTGATACCATCAAGAAGACTACCCTCCCATACCCAGGCAAGGACTGGGGTTGTCCAGACAAAGTTGGCTGTATCCAAACTGCCGGGCAAACCTGCTGGGCAGATAAGGCTCCAGAAAAACAGCATTGCGATTACGGTACACTAGATGTGCGGGACGGATGTTACGCAACCATAAGCATCTGGCCATCCAGAAGCTGAGGGGGCGATACCGTCAATATGTACAGCCTCTATGTCCCTGGCAGTAAAGCGAGGGACAGATACGAAGATATGATACTTATCTGCCCTCGCCAATGCCATCCGGCAAGTCCGCATGGTTTTACACCCCCAAGGCTCGTCACGATAGCGAAAGATAAATGTGTCATCATCAGTCACACCGTCTCCATAGTCTGGCCTCATCAAAGATGGGTAATGTATCAGCCCCCACCCATTAAATAGTGATAGGGCAACTCAGTTTGTTCAAAATCCTTGGTCACGTCACGAGCAATGATTTTGGATGTGAAAGTACGTAGGCCACGGTGTATGCTGCACACTATGGCCGGGAGGAGAGCTAGCCTGATTCGTAAAACTAACTTCACAGCCGGAAGGATGAAGTTACAACTAATTCTTTCAATGGAACCGGCTCCTCCCGAGACTACATAGTTTCGTAGCCAGATCATCAAAAATCCCGCCAGAAGCACTTTCTCAGATAGCTCCTGAGTATCCTGGTAAAAGTAATCGAAAGTATTAGTCTGGTTCCCGAATCTGTCGCTGGTAGTGGCCACTCCCTTAGCCAATGACACCGAGTCCTCAACCGCTTCCCGAGGTCGAGGGCGACGAGAGGTGACTCTCCCTAAGGCATCTGTCGAGAAGAGATAGTGCACCCAATCTCTAGTGAAGGGAGCATTCCCTTCCAGGTTACTATCCTTTCGAGTCATCTGATAACATGTGTTATAATGGCACAATATCTCCTGGTAAAGGGCCGCAAAGCCAGGATACCGTCGTTCCAGATCTTCGAGCTCCTCATTAGTGGGAGTATACGCTTCAAACGCTTCGTCCCCCAAAGGAAGCTTGGAAACCGCGTGCATCTCATGGAGCGCGAGTCCCATCTCCCCTACAGGTGTGTAAAAGGTCCCCGTACGGTAATTATACATTTCCAGCAGAGACATGAACAGCTTCTTGTTTATGGACACCATGACTGGTACCTCGGATAGCGTGGTACAGGCCAATCTCGCACAAAAAAGCCTCATATTTCTGCAAGATCCAAGTAGACAAATTGATCCACGAAGGAACAGAGTGCACCCAACCAGGGAACGTCAACCGACCAACGGGATAGGAGCCTTTCCGAGCAAGCTGATTTATAAAAGTGTCGGCGGTAGAGAATGAGAAATTAGGGCCCGCCACATTCAAGAAAGAACCTGGGTCCAACCCCGTCACAGAACAACTAGTGTGCACTTTGCGGCAATCACAGACTTCATATTGTTATTATAATGGATGTTCCCCACAAATATCCCACCTCTGGTAGGGGTTAAAGTCTCCCCCATCTTCCGATCTAATGGGAGCATATTAAACCAAGATAACGGAAGTGTCGCTCCATTTGAGGGATACGAATCGCTATCCCGTTAGAAACAAAGTTCCAGTCCTCCAACACCTCCAGGACATGATCGTTCTCCACGGTCAAGGCGTCTCCAAAAAAGAAGCAGGCTTCAAATACTCCCCTTCAAATTTCCGGAGTTCATCATAGCATTAAGGAAGTGAAAAGACTGATTCTTGATGGCATTCAATCTAACCGTAGGCTCATCGCTCGGAAACTGGTCAGCCATATACTGGACAATATGGTCATACCTATAGCCGAGAGTGGCTTGAGTGCTACCCACCAAGAGTTCTCCAACGGCATTAACCGGCAGGTTCACTGAAGAACAAACAGAGAAAAGTAAGTTAAACGGAGGGATAAAACAAGAGAGAGCCGATTGGGTGTTCTCAAACCCCATGCGGCTCAAGAAGACATCCATGCGGCCCCATGAAGCTCTCAGAAATCTCATACGGCTTCGTACAATAAAAGGTCTATGCGGTTTAGCGTCACTTATGCGGCTTCGCCAGCAAGGTACGCATACAGACGCGGTAGTTCTCTTATGCGGCTTGCAGCTCAGCCATAGGGCAAACATGCGATTTACAAAAGGCTCGTGCATAAAGTATGCAACGTAACCATGGCGGTTGGGGTTCTTTAACTCATGCATTGTCCTTACCAATAATGGGGGGTGAACGTCAGGATGAACATCAGGTACGGCGACGACGGAGTAGCAGCCGCAGCCGAGGTGGAAGTGACGGCCGCCTTCTTGCCCTTTACTGCCACGGTCTTCTTGGGAGCCATTAACTATCAAAAAGGGGAAGAGCGATCGATATAGGGAAGGTCTGAGGAAGAAGAAGGAAAACAAGAAGCCTTCTCTCTCTTCGAACTCTTCCTATTTATAAGAAGACGGGAGAAGGAGGACACGTGGGCCAATGACCGACTCATGAAGAGCGCAACCGACTCCTTGAGTTTCGTCTCCAAGATTTACCCAAGGCGTCAAATCCGAAAGATTTAATGAGCTGACTCTTGGGATTCCCTCCTACAAAGACAGCACTAAACGAATTTGAGGCAATTAAAGACCTGCACACGTGGCAAGCAGCTATACGGCTGAACAGTCTCTTGCGGCTAAGTCACTTATGCGGCTGAATAATTCATGCGGCTGAGACTTCTATACGGTCAGAATTCTGTATGCGGCTAGAAGAACACGGCCATGCTTCTTATTCAAAGTATTTCAATTTTACAGATTAAAAACTTTGAAGGGGGTCCTGTAGAAGCATGGAAAATACTAAAGAAAATGACTCATGCGGCCAGGAAAGATCTATGTGGTTCAGAAAACGCATGCGGCTCAGGGAGTCATGCGACATAGGAAGCTATGCGGCCCAGGGCATTACATGCGGCTCAGAAGACATGTGGCCTGATAGTGCTCCCCTCCACCCACGCTGCATTAATTGCTATGACGGCTGACCCCTCTGAAAAGTTGACAGCCCTGACACCGAAGGCAGGTAATTATGGCTCTACCATAATGATCAATCTCTAGGAAGAGGAGAGAAATCTGATACAAATCCCCTCGAGAGCCGTAAGAATGCCACGTGGCCTTGCCACGTGGGCGTTCGTATGCGGCTCGCTTCTCATGCGGCTCAGAATAAATCCTATGCGGCTCAGGCCTTAGGAGCCTCATGCGGCTCGAGCAAAGGACTTCCCATGCGGCTCAGAAGTGAATCCATCCTATGCGGCTCAGGCCATGAAAGCCCATGCGGCTCGAGCGGACTTCTCATGCGGTTCAAGAAGATCATATCCATGCGGCCCAGGCGGATATATACCTATGCGGCCCACAAGGATTACTCCTCTGTGGTTAGAGGACTCAAGTGAGGGCCACTGCCCATGCAGCCCTGACACGTGGGCTCACATTCATATGCGGCTCACATTCATATGCGGCTCACTAGTCATGCGGTCCAGATTCCCCCCCAGCTCCTAGGACACGTGTCCTAAACCGATTGATTCCTCAAATTGGCTGCCATTAAAGATTGGGTCAAATCCTAATCTGGGACACATGGCAGAAGGATAGATCTGAATTATTCACAAATATCAGAAGATTATTATAAGGAAGATTTATTCCAATCAGCATTAATTGCTCATGGGATTTGGTGTAATCTACACCTAATGGCCCAGATTCATCATAATTAAAACGAATGGCCAAGATGGACCAATCTCCAAGCCGTCGCCATCTCCAAAAGCTAATCATTGGCAACCCTAATGATCACATCCCACTATTATAAATAGCAGGGTGCCATTCCCTTGCGAGATATACGATTTCAGAGAAAAAAATACATATATACAGAGACTTCCCCCATAGTCAGAGAGGGAATACATACAAGAGAGAGAGAAGCCAGAGGAGCAACAGAGGAGCAAAGAGCATTTCTTCGTCAACGCCTACCACTTTTCACAAGGAGTCAAGGCTGCATACCGATCGTCCAAGGAGTAAGGCAGGGCTGCCGTCGCCTTCCCGAGCCTCTATCGTCACCCCCAGAATCTAAAATAACAATTGTACTTAGACTGCTGTACCTAGGTTTTCGTCCCTAGGCTTTCTTTGTACAAGCGAGTTTGTAACGTGAAGTAAAAGTCCGGTCCTCCGATAATTGTTCTGTTCTTTTATATTTATGGCAAACACTAAACCCAACCCCCAAATGCATATATCCTCTCCAAATCAATCCAATAACATAAGTTAGCACCCTACCATTTGAAGACGTAGCAACAATACATGTAGAGAACACGTGCTACGTCTTCGAGTACATAGTCGAAACCCCTCGCCCATAATCGAAACCCTAATAAGCAAAAAAATGCAAAAATCCAAAAATTAGGGAAAATGAGAGGGAGAGGAGGAAAACAGAGTACCTGAAGGGGGGTCGCTGGAGGGCGGGTCGACGGAGATGGGGTCACCGGAGGGGGGGTCGACAGAGAGGGGTTCGCCGGAGGGGGGGGACGCCGGAGGGGTCGGGTGATCGAGGAAGAGAGGGGGAAAAAATTTTCAGAATGAAAATAAAACCCTCTCTTTCGATTTTTTGAAACGTAGCGACGGATTCTGCCGTCACTAGTCCATCGTTAGACATTATCCATCGCTACCATGTCGCTAGTTAGTCGCTAACATTATGATATTTTTAAACTACGCCGTCGCCTATCAGTCGCTAATAGGCGACTGAGTTGTCCGTCTCTAATAATTCAGTCGCTATTTGCCTATATTATGGTAGTGCAGCTCGAATACATATAAGCTGTCTTAGTTTTCTAAATCTATCTATCAAATAAACTATCATATCTCAATTTCAATCCACATAATAAAAAATATCAAGAATAAACAATATGTATTCTGGTCTGCAGCGCAATAACATAATGTTCGATCAGACCCGATGAACAAAATAGGTCCATAAAACTATGTTAAAGAGAGAAATACAAATAATGAGTAGAATATAGAAGCACAATAAAATCCCTGAATCAAAATAGCAGAACCACCATGTCGTCGGACTAATCCTGCATGAACGACTACCTGAAAAGATCCAGGTACTCAGGGGACATTGTAGAAGCATGAAAAAGTAAAAAAGGTTCATGCGGCCAAGTATCCTCATGCGGCTCAGAGAGCCCATGCGGCTCAGGAATCCATGCGGCGTAAGATTCTATGCGGCTCGAATAATTCCATGCGGCCCAGAGGAGCCACGTGGCCTTCAACAGCTCTTCCCTTCGTCTTTGGCTGCAATTAATGCCCTGATGGCCGACAGCTCTGACAAATGACAGCCCTGACATAAAGGCGCAATAATGACTGACATAATGGCACGTTCCTAGAAAAGAGGAGCAAATCTTCTCACGGCTGGCAGAATCCATCAAATCCCGAGGCATGCGGCTGTCCACTTCATGCGGCCGCCCATCTTCATGTGGCTGCATACCTTATGCGGCCGTCCATCAGCATGCGACTGTCCACTTTATGTGGCCGCCCATCTTCATGTGGCTGTATCCCTTATGCGGCTGCCCATCTTCATACGGCTGTTCATCTCCATGCGGCTGCCCATCTTCATGCGGCCGTTCATCCTCATACGGCCCACTCATGTGCTCTGCCAAGATGACCCAGTGGAGACACGTGGCACTTTTCACGATGATTGAGACACGTGGCAGTCTTATCTTCCTGGAATTATGGGTGCTAACAAATCACAATTGTACTTAGATTGCTGTACCTAGGTTTTCGTCCCTAGGCTTTCTTTGTACGAGCGAATTTGTATTGTGAAGTAAAGGTCCAGTCCTCCGATAATTGTTCTGTTCTTTTATATTTCATGGCAAACAGACATAGCAAGGTACATATAAAATGCCAATAAAATAGTAAAAAAAAACACATGAACTAAAAGGTAATACCCTAACCAGCTACGTGTTATTCACATGGAAACAAATTCCAATATCAGGCTTAGCCACTGAGGCTCGCAAGCTCCTCAATAGGATGTTGCCCTAATACATCGTATCGTGGAACCAAGGGCATACAAGTAGTTAAAATAGATAACCACTTAAGCTCTGCTACAGAGATAAAGGTATACTAGTAGAATATCATTCAAGTCCCTATATGGAAATGAGGCTAAGCTAGTAGAATAACAACCAAGTACCATATATCAAAACAAGGTTTTTTTTTTTTTTTTTTTCGAGTGTATATATATATTAATATATATAATATATATATATAAATATATATATATTATATAATATATATATATATATAATATATAATTATATATATATAGCCTGATATAGCAATAATATTCTCCCTACCCCATGTTCTAGTACTATCAAGTCAAGTCTTGTCAACACGATAAACTCAAGCACAAGTAACGACTCTTGTATCCTATCTGTAACGCCCCAGTCCCAAATTACGTAGGACTAGGAGTACGTACAAATGATAGCTACGAATTGAGTGGACTCCAGTCTCGAATACGTATAAGCTGTCTTGGTGTTCCAATTCTATCTATCAATTAGCTATAAAGATATCTATCTCAATCCACAGGATAAGAAACATCAAGAATTAACCGTATGTTATGGTCTGTAGCCCAATAACATATATATTCGATTAGACCAAAAAAAAATATATGAGTCTACAAAATAAGACTAAATAACAACATAAAAATAATAAATAAATATAAAAGCACGATAAAATACCTGAGCCAGAAACATCAATACCTCCATGATCAACTATCTCTGCATGACCAACTACCTGGCGAGATCACTAGGTCCTTAGGGGACATAGCAAGGTACATAATATACATGCCAAGTAACAGTAAAAAGAATATCCATATAATGAAGGGTAAAAACCATAATCTTCTAAGTACAAAATACCATTGAGGATTATCCTAATACCAGGCCCAGCCAAACAGGCAATCACTCCTAGCACCATATCGTGATACCAATGAGTGAATATGAAACAACTCCAAGGCTCTACTACAGAGAGCAAGACACATCTAAACAACCATGTTCTACACGTTCATAAGTCATAACGTCCAGGTACTTCGGTAGAGTTCTCCCCACCTATGCTATAGCACTATCCAGTCACGTCAAGTATGAATCATGTACTAGTAACAAGTCACGCAAGAAAGTACTACATACTATCACAGGGTCCATAGCCACGAATATCTCATGTCAGACTGTCACGCACCAGTTACAAAAATTTAGGAACCCAAGACATGAGCATGCTAGCTGTATGGCTAGAATAAGTATCCCAATTTAATGGACTTACACTAATCATAGTATGCTATAACACTACCAAAATACAGTAAATTGGCGACGGTATTTTAGCGACGGAATAAATCCGCCGTCAGTAGCGACGGACTACCGACAACCTGGCGATGACTTCCCAGCTAATCGAGCACCCATTTTTTTAAGGGTGAACATCCGTCGCCTATCCATCGGCAAGCCGTCGGTAAAATAGCGACGAAATAAAAACCCGTCGATAAGAAGTCACTCGGTAGTCACTAATTGGCGGGAAAATGTTAAAACAATCGCGAGAAAATGTCACTAGTTGGCGGAAGAATTGACGACTACTTAGAGACGGATAATCCGTCGACTAGATGATGGGATATTAGCGACAGACATACAGTCCATCACTAAGTGGTCAATAAGTAGTCGAAAAATTTTAAAAAGATCGCGTGAGATTAACGACTAAGTAGTGACAAATATTCCGTCGACCATACAACATTTCAGGACGTGATATACTCTCTCTCTCTCTCTCTCTCTTAGGCGACGATGGGGCGGAGGGGAGCCGACGGTGGTGGGAGGGGGCGGACAGCGGGGGGGGGGGGATGCTGGCCGCGGGGGGCTGGCTGGGTGGGTAGGGGTGGGGGTCACCGCGGGGGATGCTGGCGGTGGGGTGGGGGTGGTGGGAGGGGGCGGGCACGGGGGGCTGGCCGCGGGGAGGCTGGCCCCGGGGGAGGCTTGGGGTAGGCTGCGGGGGGGGAGGGGGCTTGCCAGTGGGCGGGCGGCGGTTGGCCGACGGGAGGGGGGTTTGGGGAGGCTGGCCGCGGGGAGACTTGCCCTGGTGTAGGGTTTGGGGGTGGGCTGCAGGGGGACGGGAGGGGACAGGGGTGGCTGGCCGTAGTGGTGGATGTGGGAGGGCGTGGTGGATGGGGGGTTGGGGTAGCTGCGGGGGAGGGGGTTAGGGTCTTGTTTGCCATTGATTATAAAAGAACAGAACAATTATATGGGAGGATTGGACTTTTACTTCACAAACAAACTCGCTCGTACAAAGAAAGCCTAGGGACGAAAACCTAGGTACAGCAATCTAAGCACGATTGTTTAGTTTTGATTCTGGGGGTGACGGTAGAGGCTCGGGAAAGCGACGGCCGCTCTGCCTTACTCCTTGGACGATCAAACGTAGCCTTGGCTCTGGTGAAGAACTGCTCTCAAAATGGGAAGACTCTTCTGTGCGCGCCTTTGTCTCTCTGTGTGTCCAGCCGGGTGGATAGGATCTCTTTTGCAAGGAAATGTCACCTTGCTATATTTTTTTATTTTTTTGGATCCGATCCTTCTACAAAGGATTGTCACCTTGCTATTTATAGGAGTGGGGTGTGATCATTAGGGTTTCCAATGATTTTCTCTTTGAAAAGTCGGCGACCAATCATCTGGGCCATTAATCTTGATTGCATTACATCTGGACAATTGATTCTTGATTGCGCCAAATCTGTATGGGCAATTAATGCTGATTGCAATGAATCTTCATAATTTATTATGACAAGCTTGGATCTCCTGCCACGTGTCCCATTTACTTAATTACAACAAATCTGATTTAATTTGAGTAATTATGGTGATTGCACCAAATCTGGTGGTCAGGATTTGCGAGCAGCCATAACTCCGAGGGATAAGACAGCCACGTGTCTCAACTTGTCATGAGGATCGCCACGTGTCTCAACCGTCATGAGCGGGATGTCTGGCAGAGCCGCATGAGTGTGGTCTAAGTGAACCGCATATGGGTGACTCCCAAGTCCTAGCCGCATGAAGGTAACCGCCGCATGGGGGCAGCAGCTTCGTAAAAAAGATGACCGCATGAAGGAGGCAGCCGTATGGAGCGGGCAGCCACATGAAGGGGCAGCCGTATGAAGCGGGCAGCCGTATGAAGTGGGCAGCCGCATGAAAGAAGCAACTGTATTAAGGATGCAGCCGCATGAAGTGGGCAGCCGCATGAAGCAGGCAGCCGCATGAAGCAGCAGCCGCATGAAGCGGGCAGTCGCATGAGAACTGACAACCGCATAGGAATGGCAGCTGCATGGAGCGGGCAGCTGCATAGGGGTGCTTGGGACTTGACGGATCCTGCCAGAAAGATTTTCTTCTTTTTTCAAGGAGCATGCCATCATCATTCCAGCTTTTATGTCAGAGCTGTCATTCATTGTATCAGAGCTGTCATTCATTACGTTAGAGCTATCGTCAGAGCAATTAATTGGGAATAGAAGTGGGCCGCGTGTCTTTGCCCGAGCCGCATGGAGCTGTTGGGGAGTCTCGAGCCACATAAAGTTCTGAGCCGCATGAGGCTCCCTCTGTTTGGAGCCGTATGGACTTTTCTTGTCCTTTTTCATGCTTTTATAAGACCCCCTTCAAAGTTTTCAATTAAAAAATTAAAATACTTTGAATAAGAAGCATGGCTATATATAAGCTCTTCTGGCCGTATAAGGTATTCTAGCCACATGGGCTTCCTAGCAGCATGAGATGTTCTGGCCGCATGGCCTTGCCAGCAGCATGGGCCGATTCTGGCCGCATGGCATGTCTGTCCGCATATGCTCTCTGCCACTTCTTCTTGTCACGTATGTATCTCATTTATTGCCCTTCATTTGCTGGAGATTTAAAGCCACCTTTTGGGGCAGGATCCCAAGGGTCGGTTTGGATTCGCCTCGAATTTGCCTCGATGACTGAAGAGTCGATTTTGCAGCACGCGGATCGAAGCGTCCCCTTCCCCCTTTTATGCCTATAATAAGAGCTTCTTTTGGGTAGTGAGACTTCTTTACTTTCTTCTGCCTTCAACTCTTCTTGCCCTAGATTTCTGCCTTCGTCTTTCTTCTTCGATCATCATCGACAATGGCCACCAAGTCTTCCAAGGCCGCGACTGCGGCGAAGGATAAGGGTGTGGCTTCTTCATCAGCCACGGCGCCTGAAGTTCACCCCGACGTTCACCCCTCCATTGCTGATAAGGATTTGGGCGGATCACATATTTTGAAACCATACCAAAGACGACTGTGTTGCATGCTTTATGCACAAGCTTTAATGCGTTCCTCGTTTTCGTCGAACTGTTTAATTTATAGGGGCCACATGTGCGTCCCATGTCCGAGCCGCATGGGGTATATCCCATGTCCGAGCCGCTTGGGAGTTGCCTAGACGCTTCACAAACTGGACCACATGATGACCCTTCGAACAGAGCCGCATGAGTCCCTCTGAATCGAGCCACCTTAAGCCCTCTCAAATAGGGCCGCATGAGTTTGTCTGGATTGGGCCGCATAAGGCTCCGACCATTTAACTTTGTTTCTTTTTTATTTTTGATTCTTGCAGCATCCCTACCGAAGGCTGAGATCCTTGTGAAGGAAGAGATGCTGCCTCCTCTCGAGCAAGAGTCATCGTTCATTAAGGAGGTAATACCAACAACGGAGAAAGGAGAGCTGGCGCCCATTGCTGTAAAGAAGGCCCCAGTCTGATGGTGGTAGTACTGGAAGTTCTGACCTTCCTACTCCGTACGAGGATTTTGCTCAAGTACATCCTTCATATGCAAATGGTTGAGGGATTGGTATATGCGCCCCCGCAACTAGGATTCGTGGGCTCTCACAAATGTCCATCTTTTGTCTTGATATTTTTGTCTGTCTTTAGCTGCAGTTGTGTTTTGCTTCTTTTGGACATCAATGTAATCGTTTTCTTTTTGGTCTGAATGAAATGATAGAGGACTTTTTGACTTGCTCATGAGATGTAGTCATGTGAATGTAACCGCTTTTGAATGACCGGAATACATTCGCTCTATTCTTTGTTTTGTAGTAGTTGTCCAAATGAGAGACTTTTGTGGACCTATTATCCTTGGCGTACCATAATTCTGGATACGGATAATAAGTTGGGAGGGAACCGACATACTTACTCAGAGGTAATGAGGACATGGTAAATGCGAAGGTTTCTTCGATGGAGCCTTCCCACTCAGAGTAATGAGGACATGGAAGGAGTGGGCTCCATGATGGGGTACATAGAAAGACTCAGAGGTAGCATCGACAAGGAAGTTCTATGTGAGGGGGCTGTTTGTTTTTTGTGGAAGTAAAACAACTCAGAGGTAGCATCGACGTGGTTGTTTCGGAGAATTTGTGGATCTGTTATCCTTTTTGTGCACTGAAAGTACGGGTATTAGATCATAAGGAGGAAGCTCTTTTAGGAGGAAAGTTCAGAGGTATGATCATACATGACTTATTACCTAGGAGAGGCGATATTATTTATCTGTAGTGACCAGAGTGTAAGTTCAGCGGTACCTGCAGGTACATAACTTGACAATCTGGGGGATTTAGAGTCAGCATGTGAGTTCAGTGGTATGAGCAGGTATATGACTCGTCATTCTGGAAGATTTGTAGTAGGGATGTGAGTTCAGCGGTACGAGAGAGTGCATGACTCGTCATTCTGAAAGATTTATAGTCGGGATGTGAGTTCAGCTGTCACGCCCCAGAACCAGAATACTGGAGAGCGAGGGAATGACTCAGCCAGCTACGTATTACGGGTAGATGAATACCGTATAATACGATCAATGCTGTCTAACCAGACGAGGGGGTGCATACTACATAAAAGTCTTGCTATGGTCATTACACATCTATTGTCTCAATCATTCAAGCAAGAAAACAGAAATAGAGAACATGTAAGATAAAGCAGTAAGGCGTCCCAAACGCTCAGTCAAAATGTTCTTGAGATCTGGCTTTATAAATATAGCCAGATGATATAGCAAGTATACACAATTGTTATCAGCTGCAGTCTGACTTAATTACAATCATGTAAAAGTAGTACAAGACAATCCGACTAACATATCGGTGCCAAACGGCTAAGTATAAAGGTAAATAACAAAACGAGCGGTGAAGTAGGGAACCCACTCGAGTCCTCCTGCAATCATTCCTCTAGTGTTGACCATCTTGGAGGTAGAAGTACGCTGGATCCTCGGAAACCGGCTCTAAATCTGGCCATGCAAAACCAGAGAGGTTAGACCTCTAATAGCAAGTACCACAAGGAAGGACGATATGAAGGACATAAACCAGTAAGTAAAAGAATTTAATAATAGATCTCTGCTGGCTACTAGGGTTCACATCACATCACGACACTTCGAACCAACCTCCCAACCAAACAAGGACAGAAGTTGGCCCGTCATGTCCTGACATTCTGATTTTTCCAGTTAGGTAACAGAGTAGTACAGTACACAAACAAATTATCTTGAACGGCCAATCAAATCCTACGGCTTACTATTGTGAGTCCCAAGTTATCCTGGAATAATACAATAAAGATTCCTCAGTTCTTACTGTGTGCGAGCAAGGCTAGTCTATCCAGTCAATCATGTGCGCCATACATGAATTATACGAGTCCTAGCAGGACGCCCGTCAATATACAATATATAATAATAATAAAAGCAGATACTGTTCCCTGCCCGTGTGGCAGATTTACAGTATCTGTGGGAACTAGCCGGCCCGTCGGGTACTATTCGTCCCAAGGGGGCTGCCATGTAAGAAATCGGGAATCCATTCTCTCCATGCAATCATTATTTTATTTAACTTAATAGTCCCTACGTTGAATGAAATCCCATGTCGTGGATCATGGTCATTCAAGTGAGTACTTTCGTACGGGGTACGATATGCTCAACTCTACAACGATACCAGTGCGGTTAGGTTGCAGGTCTTACATAGCGTAATGCAACAATCAAATCTAACTACGGTAATCATGCCTTGACCATAAAGTACACATGCTTCTTTTGTAGAAAAATAAATAAATAATTAAATAAATAGATTGAAGCCTGCATGTGCATGTATGTCAATATTCGGGATCAGCCAGTCGATTACAATAGTTCATAACATGAACGTGTCTCATTCATTCATTTCAATAAGACGACTAGCCAGTCTCTTAGTTCCAACTAGGAACGCATGATCAATTAGTCAAATAACCATCGTCATTAATGGTGACAAGGCATGAAAGTCATTTATCATCAAATAGGGTTGAGTCTATAACTCTCAAGGTCAAGTTCCAGTCTCACTGGATATCCATATACCAATCCAGACACTTGGCACTAATACACAACCATAGGTATTAAAATATTAACATGCTAAGATTTCCGGGTTCATGCAAAAAGGCGTAAGGATATAATAAGAGATTATCATGCTACTATTAGATGAATAAAATATAGAACAAATAAAACTCCCAAGTCAGGAAGTCATGCTAACAAGTCTAAGCTAAGTCCAAAAGTCACGCAAGAATCGTATGCGTGAAAAGCACGCCAAGTCTGGCATGAAGGAGTGAGCGTAAAGAAGTAGTACACTCAGGAAAACGTGAGCGTGAACAGTGAGGTTGACAAGTGATGCTGACAAGGGATGCGTGACAAGTGATTCGTGCTGGCAACGTGAGCGTATGAGCGTGACAAATAATTCACGCACGCACGCACAGCGTGAGGGCCAAATGTCACGCACAATGTGATCGTGAAAAGTCACGCACGCAAACGCGCATGACTGAAAATACACGCACGCTTGCACAGAACGAGCGTGACTGAAAATACACGCATGCAAATGCGAGCGTGACTGAAAATACACGCATGCAAATGCGAGCGTGACTGAAAATACACGCATGCAAATGCGAGCGTGACTGAAAATACACGCAAACACGTATAGACGTGTGCGTGACTGGGCTGATGTTTACGCGAGCACGTAAGAACGTATGCGTGAAACATCTCCCAAACTCCAAGTCCCATGGAGCCTTCGTTCCAGTACCAGAAATACACGCTAAGTTGGTGGACCAAGAACCCATGAACAGCCGAAATACTATAACTTAGATCTAGAGAAAACCAGCCGTAGAAATCAAAAATGCCAACACTAAACTCTCTCAGGATCATGAGAGGAAGAATAATGATCCATAAAAATGGGTGATTGAGAAGCAAGTTTGCACTTGCCTTCTCCTGCTGCTGGTAGGTAGTGGAGAGTATTGAGAGAAAGAAGAAGAAGTAATGGTGGATGAATAATGAGGAGAGAAAAGAGATGGAAGCTTTAAATAGGAAGGGGGGGGTAGGTGGAAGTGTTGGGCCGGGTTGCACAGATCCATCCAAGCCGAAACCCAATAAGACTAAAGCAGGAAATAAATACAGGAAATAAAATACAGGAAATAAAATACAGGAAATAAAATGCAGAAATAAATTAACATGGAATTTAAAGAGCAGATAATTAATTAACATGAAACTAAAGGAAATAATAATACAGAATAATACATATAAATACTAATAAATACACATGAGTTGTACATGTATAAAAATACACATTCCGGAAACGGGAGTGACATCTCTACCCACCTTAGAAAAATTTCGTCCTCGGAATTTCAAATCCAAGCAGGATAGAAACATCGGGGCTAAACTAATACAAGCAATTCTAGTGATCAAGCAATTCTAGTGAACAAGCAATTGTTTTTACCATATCAAAAGCAAGTACTATATATGTAAATCCATCAATATACGATATCAGGTAGTTCTATCCATAAGGCGATAAGCATGAGAAATCAAGACAATCAAGGTATACAGAAAGAGATATACCTTGTGAGTCAAACAGGTGTGGATACCGTGATCGGATATCATCCTCACGTTCCCACGTTGACTCTCCCAAGGAGTGATGACCCCAAGCAACACGGACAAGACTAATTGTTCGGTTCTTGAGTATCTTCTCTCTTCGGTCCAAAATGGACACAGGCTGTTCCTCGTAAGACAGTTGGTACCAACAACCAGCTCAGAATGATCGAGGACATGGCTTGGGTCCGATACATACCTACGTAATTGAGATACATGAAACACGTCATGCACCTCTCGCAACGAAGGTGGAAGTGATAAACGATAAGCAACATCGCCTATCCGATCAAGGATAACGAATGGGCCTACGTACCGCGGACTCAATTTCCTGCGAACGCCAAATCTAATTGTCACGCCCCAGTACCGAAATACGGAGACGGACGAGGCCAGCTACACCATATGAGGTACGTGACGTCATACGGCGATCGTGGCTGTCAAGAGACTAGGGGGTACATGCTACAATCATGTCTCCTATGGTCCCACAGAGTTCTATGTCTCAATCAATCAACACAACATCAGCAATTAAATGAACATTAAAGGTAAAGCAGTAAGGCGTCCCCGACGCTTCATCAAAATGGTCATGAGAGACTAGCTTTATAATATAGCTATCTCAGAGAGTCATGAGCACAAAATTATACACAGCTGCAGTCTGTTTAGTTACAATTATGTACTGACACAAAATATCAAGTAATCCGGCTAACAGGTGCCGGTGGCTGAACGCCGCACAAAAGTATAAGCAAGAGTGGTGGAGAAGAAACCCACTCGAGTCCCCGACCAGCCATGCTCCTAGTATACACCATGGATGTCAGGAAGAAGGATCGCGTCCTCTGGCTCTGCTACGAGATCTGGCCAAACAAAACCAGCGGGGTCAGCCCCGAATAGCAAGTACCGCCAAAGGGCACAAGAGTTAAGATAAAACCCAGTTATAATGATAAGAATAAAGCTTATGCTGCGGCTATAGGGTAGCGCTACATCGTCGGACCCATCTGGCACCCTTACAACCAAACAAGGACAAAAGGTGCCACATGGAGCCGGGACGCATCGCACTCTATGACCTTTACATAAGTTTACAGATATAAGTAAGAAGATCTCCTGGTCGTGACTTCGGTCGACAGACCATCGCAGCACGATAACCAACCCAACAATCAAACAAGAACATGGGTTGGATCACATACCGCGGTAGGCCATGTTCCTTAGTCATTCACAGGAGTAACACATCACAATCAAATTAAGGCTTCCGTTCGTAACTTCGGTCCGCAGCCTGTCATAGTACGATAACCAACCCAACAATCAAACAAGAACATGGGTTGGATCACGCACCATAACAGTCCGCTTTCCTCAGTTACTCGCGGAAGGTAAAAGAAAAATACAAGCAAGTCATTTTCACGGCCAGTCAAGTCTACGAGTTTCTAGTATGGCGAGGTTATCCTCGCATTAAATTATCAGAGTCCTCAGATCGTATCTTTCCAGCAAGGCTAGCCAACCCAGGGGTCCGCGTAGTCAAGTATTATTAAGCACAGGTCCCTCATAAGGCTACCTTGCAGGCACAAGTCCCCGTAGGGCTACCTTGCCAAAACTTATAATATATCAGGAAATAATCGGATACCGACATCCACTCATTGCAGATGGCACAGTATCCGTGGTGACCAGCTGGCGCGTCGAGGCAATACCTCGAGGCGGCTGGTGTAACACGATCTCGGGATTCTGCCCTCTCCATGCATCTAATAGATTTAGTTGCCTAATTTAAACCCTATGTGAAATCTTGGATCCTCATGCTGTGGCCTGCATGATCATCCTCCTAGAATGTCGTACCGTAGTACGAGTACCCCAAGTGAGGATCCATGTCGATCAGTAGGTCGACACGTTCTACCCTCCTTAGTGTAATGCAATATTGCAAATGCGCCACGTGGGATTACGAGTCATTTGTCAAGCATGAACGAGAACCGAGACATTCAGGCACATGTAGCGAGTAGGAACACTTTGTTCTCCAGGGTCAGATTCATGCTCAGGACAAAAGGCGTAAGGATATATCGCATACACAAACCAATACATATACACGTATATAAGCCAAGGTAGCATGAAAAATGGAAAACCAGGGACAGGCTGACTAGGTACTAAGGCAAGGTCGGCCAACCAACGCGGGCGCGTCACATCCATGGCGCGGGCGCATGGCGGGCGAGGGCGCGGTCACGAGCGCGGGCGGCCACACGGGCGCGGGAAGCGCCGGGCGCGGGCGGCCACGCAGGCGCGGGGAAAACGGCCGGGCGCGTGACGTCCACACAGGGGCGCGAACACGCGGGGGGCGCGGACACGCGGGGCGCGGACACGCGAGGGCGCGGGCCACGCAAGGTACGACTCGCGAGGGCGCGGGCCACGCAAGGCGCGGACACGCGAGGGCGTGCGGAAGGCCGGGCGCGTGACGTCCACACAGGGGCGCGAACACGCGGGGGTGCGGACACGCGAGGGCGCGGGCCACGCAAGGCGCGGACACGCGAGGGCGCGCAGAAGGCCGGGCGCGTGACGTCCACACAGGGGCGCGAACACGCGGGGGGCGCGGACACGCGAGGGTGCGGGCCACGCAAGGCACGGACACGCGAGGGCGCGCGGAAGGTCGGGCGCGTGACGTCCACACAGGGGTGCGAACACGCGGGGGCGGCCTGGTGCTGGAACCACGCGGCGCGGGAGACCACGCGCGGGCACCACGCGGGCGCGGGGGCGCGTCCTCCCATCAGCGCGGCGCAGGACGCACGCGCGCAGAGGGCGCGGGACACAGGGGCGCGGACCTCCCATCAGCGCGGCGCGGGACGCGCGCGCGCTGAGGGCGCGCGGACACATGACACTGTTCATCTTCTTCCCCTCAACCGAGAGGGAAGAACCATGAACCCTAAAAACTCCAAAAATCATAACTAAGTCAATTCTTAACCAAATTTCGATTTTCAAAGTTCAATCTTGAGTAAAATTCAATTCTCTACAACATGGAACCATTAAAACTTGAAAATGATGGAGTTTAGTAGATCAAAACCAAGGAAAACCGAAAATGTTTTAAAACTTAGATCTACAAAAATTAAAGCTTCCAATCAAAAAATTCCAAGTTCTAATCTAGTAGAGAATGAGGAGAAGAACAAGTTTTGGTAAAAATTTTGAAGAAAAAACGAAAATGATGGATCTCTCCCTTGTGCAAGTTGATACTTGCCTTTGGTTGGGTGAAGGAAGTAAATGAGAGGAGTTATGAGGAATAAATGAGGGGAGAGAATGGGGTTTTATATAAAAGCCTAAACCAAGTTGGTTCATGATGACCCAACGGGTTCAAGTGAACCGAGAACATGTCACCCAATTAGAGCCAAAACTGTAAACTAAAATCACAGAAAATAAATTACGAAATATTATTTTGTCAAATAATTTGGGATACACATGAAGAAATACAACAAAATAAATATCGTATAAATATACGTAAATACAAATAAGCAGTATACGTACTAAAAATACGTATTCCGGAATCAGGGAGTGACATCTCTACCCTTCTTAGAAAAATTCCGTCCTCGGAATTTCCATCCAAGACAGGATTGAAAGGTCAGGACAAGCAAGGCACAATCACATGCAAGTTAACTAACAAGCAGTTATTATCTACATCACAAAAGTACAATACAAGCAGGTGCAGTGAATGTGGAATCGTGTCATTATGGCATAAAGATATACCTCACAAACCAAACAAATGCGGATACCGAGATCGGATCTCGTCCTCGCGCTCCCAAGTTGATTCTCCCGGAGAGTGATGGTTCCAAGAAACACGGACAAGGCTGATCGTCCGATTCTTGAGTACCTTCTCTCGCCGGTCTAAAATAGATACGGGTTGTTCCTCGTAGGTTAAGTCGGTACCAACGACTAACTCTGAATGATCGAGGACATGACTCGGATCCGGGACATACCCACATAACTGGGACACATGAAACACATCATGTATGCCAGTTAACGAAGGCGGAAGGGCAAGTCGATAAGCCACATCGCCTACCCGAGCGAGAATCTTGAAAGGACCAACGTATCTTGGACTAAGCTTTCCTCGGGTTCCAAATCTAATGATACCCCGAGTTGGCGAAATCCGCAGAAACACTTGGTCGCCAACTCTGAACTCTAGAGGCCTACGATGCTGATCTGCCCAATGACGATGTCAGTCATGTGCAACTCGAAGGCGCTCTCTGACCAACTTAACTATCTCCACAGTTTGCGTGATCATCTCTGGTCCCAACAACTTTCGTTCTCCGACGTCGTCCCATGCTAAAGGGGACCTGCACTTCCTTCCGTACAATGCTTCGAACGGGGCCATCTGAATGCTAGCCTGATAGCTATTGTTATAGGAGAACTCCACAAGATGAAGGTGATCCTCCCAAGATCCGCCAAAGTCCAAGGTACATGCCCGTAGCATATCTTCTAACGTCTGAATGGTTCTTTCTGACTGTCCGTCAGTTTGCGGATGATATGCAGTACTGAATCTTAACTTGGTCTCCAAACTCTGGTACAAGCTCCGCCAGAAATGGGAAGTGAACCGAGTATCCCGATCTGATACTATACTAACTGGAACACCATGCTGCTTCACTATCCGCTTCATGTACATTTCTGCCAACTGCTCAGTAGTCTGCCCAACTCTAAAAGGAAGGAAATGAACGACCTTCGTGAGTCGATCTACTATTACCCAGATTGCATTCTTGCCAGCCGGAGATCTAGGTAAACCGGTCACAAAATCCATCGTGATGTGCTCCCATTTCCATTCTGGGATATGAAGCAGCTGGAGCAATCCTGTTGGTCTCTGCTGCTCGGCTTTCACCTGCTGACATACCAGACACTTGGATACAAATCTCGCTATCTCTCTTTTCATGCCATTCCACCAAAATACTGCCTGATATCTCGATACATCTTCGTTCCTCCTGGATGAATAGAGTAAATAGAACTATGAGCTTCGGACATAACTTCCTGCCGAAGGTCTCCACTCGGTACACAGAGTCTATTTCCAAACCTGAGCGTACCATCCTCATGAATTACTAACTCCTTCCTACGGCCTGATTCACACTCCGATCGCAACTTCTGAATCTGTGGATCTCCTGCTTGTGCTGCCCTTATCCTCTCTACTAAGGTTGACTGAATCTGCATACTGGTCATTCTTCCTATATCCCCTGGCAAAACTACTTCGATTCCCATACTCTGGAGGTCTTCTAAAATATGCTTCTGCGAGGTCAAGATAAAGGCACTGTTTCTCCTACTCAGTGCATCTGCAACGATATTCGCCTTGCCTGGATGATACTGAAGATCTAAATCAAAATCCTTCAGCAGTTCTAACCATCTTCTTTGCCTCATGTTCAAATCTCGCTGCGTGAACACGTATTTCAAACTCTTATGATCAGTATAGATCTCTACCCGATCCCCGTACAAATAATGCCTCCATAACTTGAGTGAAAACACCACAGCTGCTAACTCCAAATCATGAGTTGGGTAATTCTTCTCATGGTCTCGAAGCTGCCGAGACGCATATGCTATCACCTTTCCATGCTGCATCAATACACATCCAAGACCCTTCCCAGATGCGTCACAATACACTGTAAAGCCTCCCGATCCTACTGAAGCGTCAAGATCGGGGCCGAGATTAATCTCTTCTTCAATTCTTCAATTGATGCCTGACAACTAGCTGACCAAACAAACTCCACGTCCTTGTGCGTCAAACGCGTTAAGGGCGCATAGATCTTGGCAAAGTCCGCCACGAACCTTCTGTAGTAACCAGCTAATCCCAAGAAACTTCGTACTTCTGCAACCGTTCTCGGGACTGGCCAATGCTCTACGGCCTCAATCTTCTTCGGATCCACTGACACTCCTGCCCCAGAAATTACATGCCCCAGGAAAGAAATGTGATCTAACCAGAATTCACACTTGTCGAGCTTCGCATAAAGTTGACGCTCCCTCAATGTCTGTAAGACAGTCCTAAGATGTTTCTCATGCTCCTCTTCACTGCTGGAATAGACAAGAATGTCATCTATAAACACTACCACAAATTTATCCAAATATGGAAGAAAGATGCGGTTCATCAAATCCATAAATACTGCAGGGGCATTGGTTAGTCCAAAGGGCATTACTAAAAACTCATAATGCCCGTATCTTGATCTGAATGCCGTCTTCTGAATATCTTGCTCTCGGACTCTCACCTGATAGTATCCCGAACGAAGATCGATCTTGGAAAAGATGCGAGCCTTGCTCAATTGATCAAACAGGTCATCAATCCTTGGTAGCGGGTACTTATTCTTCACTGTTACTGTATTCAGCTTGCGGTAGTCGATGCACATCCTCGTCGACCCATCCTTCTTGGGAACTAGAATCACTGGCGTGGCCCAGGGCGATTTACTGTCTCGGATGAATCCCTTAGACTTCAACTCTTTTTCATGTTGATACAACTTATCCTGTTCTGACGGCGATATTCTGTAAACTCTGTCTGCAATAGGCCTCGTTCCAGGGTTCAACTCAATGCTATATTCTACCTCTCTGACTGGGGGTATCCCTGGGAGCTCATCAGGGAAGACGTCGAGAAAATCTTCGACCACTCTCGGAATCTGTCCTGGCTCTGACACTGCTGCTGAGATGACGCCTCCGGCCTGATTCTTCAAGGTTCGAGTAAAGATGAACTGCTCCATCCCAGGAATGCTGAATATGACCCTACCTCCTCTACAATCAATGGTCGCATGACTGTCTCTCAACCAGTCCATGCCAAGAACAACATCAAAATTTCCCATAGGGAATTCAATCAATGATGCGGGCAATAAATGCCCACACACCTCTACCGGACATGAAAAGCGCACTCTGCTCACTTCTACGAGCCCATTGCCGATGAGTATATCCATCCTCTCCGGCAATGCCTCAAACACTAGTCCAATCCGTGTAGCATATTGTACAGAGATGAATGAATGAGTAGCGCCTGAATCAAATAATGCTACAGCGGGAAATGAGGGTGACAAGAATTTTACCTGCCACCATGTCACTGGACGCTAGAGCCTCTCCCAAGGTTAATGTGAGAGCCTGGCCCCGCAGAGCCCCTTGTTGCGGCCTTCCTCGACCATGCTGTTGCTGCCTCTGAGGGCCTTCGGCTTCCTGTGCCAGGCGGAACATCTGAGCCTGCGTTGGTAGACGCTGGGCTAGGGGCCTTACTGCTAATACTGGCCCTCCACTCGGGGTTGCCACTGGAGCTGGCAATGCTGGAAACCGCTGAGCTGGCCCTCCTGGCCTCTGCATCATAGGACAAGTAGAAATACGGTGGTCTGAACTACCACACCTCAAGCATAAGCCATTCGCTGACCGGCACACCTCCCTCGTGTGCCCTGCCTTCCTACAGAATGTACAGCCCGGGGGTGCTCCCTGACGCTGTTGCTGGTTCCTCGGCTGCTGATGCCGAACTGGCGCTGTATTAGTTGACACGGCCGTCCTCCGCGGTGCCCCCGTATCATGAATACGTACACCGGGTGCTGGTGCCGATGTTCGCTGCATTGCTCCTCCTCCAACCTGGGAATGAGATCTCTTCTGACCTCCTGCCCTCGATGCCAACCTCTGCTGGGTAAGCTCGTGCCTTCGGGCTGCCGTCAAGACAGCATCAAACGTCTGCTAGTCGTGTCCTTCCACAAGCTGCAATAATTCCAAATGAAGACCCTGCTGGAACCTCATAGCTTTCTCTGGCTCCGTTGCCACCATTGATGGTGCGAAACGGCACAACCTGCAGAACTCTGCTGCATACCCATCTACGGTCTTGCCTGCTTGCTTGAGATTGATGAACTTCTGCTGGAGCTCATATCGAGCTACTACGCCAAAATACTTGGCCTTGAATCTGTCACTGAAGGTGGTCCAACGAACAGGGCGTCTTGTACCAACTTCTTCTGATGCCCACCAGTCGCGGGCAAGATCCTGAAGTACCAGTTTGACCTGATCAACCTTCTCATCGTCTGGAACCTTGGCTGCCACAAGAATGGCTTCGATGTCTTGAATCCATGCATCCGCAGTGATGGCATCCTTCGTGCCATCAAATACCTCGGGTTCAAGCGACGGAACCTTCCTGAGGCTCCCGAGTCAACCCCGGCACTCCTCTCTAGAGCTAACTGAATCCCTTGGTTCAGCAACACGTTCTGCTCCTGCTGCCGAGTCTGTTGCCGTTGGTTAGTGACAAGAAACCCCCGGATGATCTCCAGGAGTGCTACGGCGTCTGGTACTGCCGTCGCTACTGGTGCTGCAGGAGTTTCATTAACCTGCGGCTGCACTGCCTCTGGTTCCATTTCTGTTCGTGCCTGCACTGGAGAAGGTTCTCTCCCCTGTTGCTGCCCAGTCGAGCCATGCTCTTGCTGCTCTTCCTCATGGGCCTCACCCGCTACTGAGAATGAAGCACCCCTATAGAGAAGAATATAAGATTATCAAGTCCGGACGAGGAAGATTTCGAGGATGCAAGTCAGGTTAGAGATCAAGGCAAGGACAGAGAATTCGAAACAGAATTTCAAGGGGAACAAGTTTTGATTGAGACTCCTAATAATTCGCAATACCCCACAAGTCTGAAAATCAGACCTGCATGGGCCACCACTAAAACCTTGTCACGCCCCCAGTACCGAAATACGGAGACGGACGAGGCCAGCTACACCATATGAGGTACGTGACGTCATACGGCGATCGTGGCTGTCAAGAGACTAGGGGGTACATGCTACAATCAAGTCTCCTATGGTCCCACAGAGTTCTATGTCTCAATCAATCAACACAACATCAGCAATTAAATGAACATTAAAGGTAAAGCAGTAAGGCGTCCCCGACGCTTCATCAAAATGGTCATGAGAGACTAGCTTTATAATATAGCTATCTCAGAGAGTCATGAGCACAAAATTATACACAGCTGCAGTCTGTTTAGTTACAATTATGTACTGACACAAAATATCAAGTAATCCGGCTAACAGGTGCCGGTGGCTGAACGCCGCACAAAAGTATAAGCAAGAGTGGTGGAGAAGAAACCCACTCGAGTCCCCGACCAGCCATGCTCCTAGTATGCACCATGGATGTCAGGAAGAAGGATCGCGTCCTCTGGCTCTGCTACGAGATCTGGCCAAACAAAACCAGCGGGGTCAGCCCCGAATAGCAAGTACCGCCAAAGGGCACAAGAGTTAAGATAAAACCCAGTTATAATGATAAGAATAAAGCTTATGCTGCGGCTATAGGGTAGCGCTACATCGTCGGACCCATCTGGCACCCTTACAACCAAACAAGGACAAAAGGTGTCACATGAAGCCGGGACGCGTCGTACTCTATGACCTTTACATAAGTTTACAGATATAAGTAAGAAGATCTCCTGGTCGTGACTTCGGTCGATAGACCATCGCAGCACGATAACCAACCCAACAATCAAACAAGAACATGGGTTGGATCACGTACCACGGTGGGCCATGTTCCTTAGTCATTCACAGGAGTAACACATCACAATCAAATTAAGGCTTCCGTTCGTAACTTCGGTCCGCAGCCTGTCATAGTACGATAACCAACCCAACAATCAAACAAGAACATGGGTTGGATCACGCACCATAACAGTCCGCTTTCCTCAGTTGCTCGCGGAAGGTAAAAGAAAAATACAAGCAAGTCATTTTCACGGCCAGTCAAGTCTACGAGTTTCTAGTATGGCGAGGTTATCCTCGCATTAAATTATCAGAGTCCTCAGATCGTATCTTTCCAGCAAGGCTAGCCAACCCAGGGGTCCGCGTAGTCAAGTATTATTAAGCACAGGTCCCTCATAAGGCTACCTTGCAGGCACAAGTTCCCGTAGGGCTACCTTGCCAAAACTTATAATATATCAGGAAATAATCGGATACCGGCATCCACTCATTGCAGATGGCACAGTATCCGTGGTGACCAGCTGGCGCGTCGAGACAATACCTCAAGGCGGCTGGTGTAACACGATCTCGGGATTCTGCCCTCTCCATGCATCTAATAGATTTAGTTGCCTAATTTAAACCCTATGTGAAATCTTGGATCCTCATGCTGTGGCCTGCATGATCATCCTCCTAGAATGTCGTACCGTAGTACGAGTACCCCAAGTGAGGATCCATGTCGATCAGTAGGTCGACACGTTCTACCCTCCTTAGTGTAATGTAACATTGCAAATGCGCCACGTGGGATTACGAGTCATTTGTCAAGCATGAACGAGAACCGGGACATTCAGACACATGTAGCGAGTAGGAACACTTTGTTCTCCAGGGTCAGATTCATGCTCAGGACAAAAGGCGTAAGGATATATCGCATACACAAACCAATACATATACACGTATATAAGCCAAGGTAGCATGAAAAATGGAAAACCAGGGACAGGCTGACTAGGTAATAAGGGAAGGTCGGCCAACCAACGCGGGCGCGTCACATCCATGGCGCGGGCGCATGGCGGGCGAGGGCGCGGTCACGAGCGCGGGCGGCCACACGGGCGCGGGAAGCGCCGGGCGCGGGCGGCCACGCAGGCGCGGGGAAAACGGCCGGGCGCGTGACGTCCACACAGGGGCGCGAACACGCGGGGGCGCGGACACGCGGGGCGCGGACACGCGAGGGCGCGCGGAAGGCCGGGCGCGTGACGTCCACACAGGGGCGCGAACACGCGGGGGCGCGGACACGCGAGGGCGCGGGCCACGCAAGGCGCGGACACGCGAGGGCGCGCGGAAGGCCGGGCGTGTGACGTCCACACAGGGGCGCGAACACGCGGGGGCGCGGACACACGAGGGCGCGGGCCACGCAAGGCGCGGACACGCGAGGGCGCGCGGAAGGCCGGGCGCGTGACGTCCACACAGGGGCACGAATACGCGGGGGCGCGGACACGCGAGGGCGCGGGCCACGCAAGGCGCGGACACGCGAGGGCGCGCGGAAGGCCGGGCGCGTGACGTCCACACAGGGGCGCGAACACGCGGGGGCGCGGACACGCGAGGGCGCGGGCCACGCAAGGTGCGGACACGCGAGGGCGCGCGGAAGGCCGGGCGCGTGACGTCCACACAGGGGCGCGAACACGCGGGGGCGCGGACACGCGAGGGCACGGGCCACGCAAGGCGCAGACACGCGAGGGCGCGCGGAAGGCCGGGCGCGTGACGTCCACACAGGGGTGCGAACACGCGGGGGCGGCCTGGTGCTGGAACCACGCGGCGCGGGAGACCACGCGGCGCGGGCACCACGCGGGCGCGGGGGCGCGTCCTCCCATCAGCGCGGCGCGGGACGCGCGCGCGCAGAGGGCGCGGGACACAGGGGCGCGGACCTCCCATCAGCGCGGCGCGGGACGCGCGCGCGCGGAGGGCGCGCGGACACATGACACTGTTCATCTTCTTCCCCTCAACCGAGAGGGAAGAACCATGAACCCTAAAAACTCCAAAAATCATAACTAAGTCAATTCTTAACCAAATTTCGATTTTCAAAGTTCAATCTTGAGTAAAATTCAATTCTCTACAACATGGAACCATTAAAACTTGAAAATGATGGAGTTTAGTAGATCAAAACCAAGGAAAACCGAAAATGTTTAAAACTTAGATCTACAAAAATTAAAGCTTCCAATCAAAAAATTCCAAGTTCTAATCTAGTAGAGAATGAGGAGAAGAACAAGTTTTGGTAAAAATTTTGAAGGAAAAACGAAAATGATGGATCTCTCCCTTGTGCAAGTTGATACTTGCCTTTGGTTGGGTGAAGGAAGTAAATGAGAGGAGTTATGAGGAATGAATGAGGGGAGAGAAAAGGAATGGGGTTTTATATAAAAGCCTAAACCAAGTTGGTTCATGATGACCCAACGGGTTCAAGTGAACCGAGAACATGTCACCCAATTAGAGCCAAAACTGTAAACTAAAATCACAGAAAATAAATTATGAAATATTATTTTGTCAAATAATTTGGGATACACATGAAGAAATACAACAAAATAAATATCGTATAAATATACGTAAATACAAATAAGCAGTATACGTACTAAAAATACGTATTCCGGAATCAGGGAGTGACACTAATGACCCCACGAGTAGGTGAGATCCGCAAGAATACGTGGTCCCCAACAGAGAACTCTAACGGCCTACGATGCTGATCCGCCCAATGACGATGCCGATCCTGTGCAACTCTAAGTCGCTCTCTAATTCCTTTAACTACTTCAACCGTCTGAACAATCATTTCTGGGCCTAGCATCTTCCTCTCTCCGATATCATCCCATGCAAGCGGTGACCTGCACTTCTTACCATATAATGCTTCGAATGGCGCCATCTGGATACTGGCTTGATAACTATTGTTGTATGAGAACTCGACCAAGTGCAGGTGACTCTCCTAAGACCCTCCAAAATCTAGAGTGCAAGCTCGTAACATATCTTCTAAAGTCTGAATCGTTCTTTCTGATTGCCCATCCGTCTGCGGATGGTAAGCCGTGCTAAACCTTAACTTGGTACCCAGACTATGATGTAAGCTCTTCCAGAAGTGTGATGTAAAGCGGGTATTTCGATCCGACACAATACTGACAGGGACTCCATGCTGTCTGACTATCTGTTGCATATATAACTCCGCCAACTTTTCTGTAGATTGCCCTACTCTGAAAGGAAGAAAGTATGCTACCTTTGTAAGTCGGTCCACTATCACCCAAATAGCATCCTTACCACTTGGCGATCTTGGTAAACCGGTCACAAAGTCCATTGTAATATGCTCTCATTTCCATTCCGGGATAGGAAGCGGTTGCAATAACCCAGCTGGCCTCTGCTGTTCTGCCTTCACTTGCTGACATACCAAGCAACGGGAAACAAATCTAGCTATCTCCCTCTTCATTCCGTTCCACCAGAAATGCTGCTTGATATCTTGGTACATCTTGGTCCCTCCAGGATGAATAGAATACTGAGAACTGTGAGCTTCTGCCATAACCTCCTGTCTGATATCCCCACTAGGCACACATAGACGCGATCCAAACCTGAGTGTACCATCTTCATGAATCCTTATCTCCTTCCTGAGCCCTGACTCACATTCTGTCCTAAGCTTCTGAATCTTCGGATCCTGTGCCTGAGCTGCCTTGATCCTGTCTACCAAGTCAGATTGGACTTGTAGACTAGTTAGAATTCCTACATCACTAGGAAGTATAACTTTGATGCCCATCTCCTGAAGGTCTTCTAAGATATGTTTCTGTGTTGTAAACATAAATGCGCCGCCTCTCCTGCTGAGAGCGTCTGCCACTACATTCGCCTTGCTTGGGTGGTACTGAAGCTCCATGTCATAATCCTTAATCAACTCCAGCCATCTTCTCTGCCTCATGTTCAGTTCCTTCTGAGTAAAGATGTACTTCAGACTTTTATGGTCTGTGTACATCTCCACCCGGTCACCATATAAGTAATGCCTCCATAGCTTCAGAGCAAACACTACTGCTGCTAACTCCAAATCATGAGTTGGGTAATTTTTCTTGTGGTCCCGAAGCTGCCTAGATGCATATGCTATCACCTTCCCATGTTGCATAAGGACACATCCAAGTCCTTTACCTGACGCATCACAATATACTGTAAAACCTCCGGGTCCAACTGGCAATGTAAGAATAGGTGCTGATATCAACTTCTGCTTCAAAGTCTCGAATGATGCCTGACATTCTGCCGACCAAACGAATGGCACATCCTTCCGGGTCAAACGGGTCATGGGCGCTGAAAGCCTTGCAAAGTCTGACACAAACCTTCTGTAATATCCTGCCAATCCTAAAAAACTTCGTACATCTGCTACGGTCTTGGGTACTGGCCAACTCTCTACTGCTTCTACCTTCTTGGGATCTACTGCTACTCCAGCTCCTGATATGATATGACCTAAAAATGAAATGTGATCTGACCAAAACTCACATTTGCTGAGCTTGGCATATAACTGGTTCTCTCTCAGAACCTGCAACACTTTCCTGAGGTGGTCTTCATGCTCCTCTTCACTAGCAGAGTATACGAGAATGTCGTCAAGAAACACAACAACAAACTGGTCTAAATATGGCATAAAGATGCGGTTCATCAAATCCATGAATATTGTTGGAGCATTGGTCAAACCAAACAGCATTACTAAGAACTCGTAATGCCCATACTTCGACCTGAAAGCTGTCTTGGGGATATCTTCCTTCTGAATCCTCACCTGATGGTACCCTAAACGAAGATCTATCTTGGAGAAAACTCTGGCTTTGCTCAACTGATCAAATAAGTCGTCGATCCTGGGTAATGGGTACTTGTTCTTCACTGTTGCCGCGTTAAGCTTCCTGTAGTCAATGCACAATCTGGACGACCCATCCTTCTTTCCCACAAGTACTACTGGTGCTGCCCATGGTGACACGCTAGCTTGAATGAATTTCTTCTCCTTCAATTCCTCTATGTGCTCATATACCTTGGCCTGCTCTGAATCTGCCATTCTGTAAACTCGATCTGATATCGATTTAGTTCCTGGTGCCAATTCTATACTGAACTCAATATCTCTAACTGGTGATAGACCTGGAAGTTCTTCAGGAAATACGTCTAGAAACTCTTCAACTACCTTTGGAATCTGAACTTCCTCCATTGCCGTCACTACTCCCTGCTCTTGCTGAGTTGCCTCTGATCTGACTAAGGTGAATCTCTTCATGCTTGGAATATCAAAAGATACACTCCCTCTACGACAATCTATTGTCGCATGACTGTCTTTCAGCCAGTCCATGCCTAAGATAACGTCGAAATTTCCCACAGGAAATTCTATCAACCGGGCAGGTAAGGAATGCCCGCAAACCACAACGCTACATGCTAAAATAACTCTACTAACTCCTACGAGCCCATTACCAGTGAGTATATTCAACCTCCCTGGCAATGCCTCGAACTCCATTCCTAGTCGTGTCGTAAATCGTGCAGATATAAATGAATGGGATGCTCCCGAATCAAACAATGCTACTGCGGGATATGAGGCGACGAGAATGTTACCTGCCATAACATCTCCTGATGCCAATGCCTCTTCCAAGGACAGAGTGAATGCTTGCCCTCGACCTCCTTACTGATTTCCATGCTGCGGCCTAGCCTGGTACTGCTGCTGGCCCCTGCCTTGATGATGCTGGGGTGGTCTATGCTGGTGTTGCTGCATCGGCAGTCCCTGCTGCCGAAACATCTGAGCCTGCGGTACTAACGGACGCTGCGCCAATGGCCTAACTGCCACCGCTGGTCCCCGATACTGGCCTGCCCCTAGTGCTAGCAGAGCAGGAAACTGCTGCCCTGGTCCTCCTGACCTCGAATTTATGGGACATGTGGTAACCCGATGGTCTGGATTTCCACATATCAGACATAGTCCATTCAATGTCCGACACACATCTCGAGTGTGTCCCATCTTTCCACAATAAGTGCAGCCCACCGGGGGTTGCTGGTTCTTCCTCTGTTGCTGCTGCTGCTGCTGCCTGGGTGGTGTTGGTCCTCGTATCGCCACATCGTGGATACAAATGCCAGTGGATGGTACTGTTGTTCGGGACGCTGCTCCCCCTCCTCCTTCAATCTGACTGTAGGATCTCTTCTGACCCCCAGTCCTTGTCGCCAGTCTCTGAATGGTGAGCTCATGCCTTCGAGTTGCCGTCAATATCTCATCAAAGGTTTGGAAATTGTGCCTCTTTATCAATTGCAAAAGTTCGAGATGAAACCCTTGCTGAAACCTCATGGCCCTATGGCGCTCTGTTGCTACCATCTCTGGGGCGAATCTACTCAATCTGCAGAACTCCGCTGCATAAGCATCTACAGTCTTGCCGGCCTGCCTGAGGTTGATAAACTTCTGTTGCAGCTCAAACTGCGCCACAACTCCATAGTACTTGGTCTTGAATCTTGCTGTGAAATCGTCCCAAGCCACATGACGTCTGATGCCCACTTCCTCTGATTCCCACCAATCACGTGCGAGATCCTGAAGTAACAACTTCACTAGATCCACACGTTCTTCTGCTGGCACCTTCGCTGCTGTCAGAATAGCCTCAATATCTTTAAGCCATGCATCTGCTGAGATGGCATCCTCCGTGCCCTCGAAATGGCGGGGGTTGTACTTGCAAAACCTGGCTGATGCTCCTGAATCTGGCCTTGCCCCTCTTTCCAATGCTGTCTACAATCCTTGGTTGAGCAACATATTCTGCTCTTGTAGCTGAGTGTGCATGTGCTGCTGGACCAACATCTGATGTTGCTGAGTGGCCATCATTCCTCTCATGATCTCCAGAAGGGCTGGTGTGTCCACTTCCACAGGGGTAGGTGGAACTATGGGTGGGTCTGGAATATCTGGATACTGCGGTCCAACTGATGGTTCTACTATCACTTCTTCCTGGATAGTCTTCTGAGGTGAGACTGGCCCTTGTTGCTGACCAACCTAGTCATGTTGCCCATGTTGCCCTTGTTGTTGCTGTCCAGCTCTGACCGATGCGGACGAAGTGCCCCTAAGAAAAGGGACAAGAGAACAATCAAACGATCGGACATGAAGGATCAATGAAGTCAAAGGATACCGGAATGTCAAGCAAGAGTTGAGAATAACGAATCAGGAGATCAAGGGGGAACATGTGTGATTGAGACATCCTATAAATCAAAACACCCTACAAGTCTGAAATCAGACCTGCATGGGCCACCACTAAAACCTTGTCACGCCCCAGAACCAGAATACTGGAGAGCGGGGGAATGACTCAGCCAGCTACGTATTACGGGTAGATGAATACCGTATAATACGATCAATGCTGTCTAACCAGACGAGGGGGTGCATACTACATAAAAGTCTTGCTATGGTCATTACACATCTATTGTCTCAATCATTCAAGCAAGAAAACAGAAATAGAGAACATGTAAGATAAAGCAGTAAGGCGTCCCAAACGCTCAGTCAAAATGTTCTTGAGATATGGCTTTACAAAACATAGCCAGATGATATAGCAAGTATACACAATTGTTATCAGCTGCAGTCTGACTTAATTACAATCATGTAAAAGTAAGTACAAGATAATCCGACTAACATGTCGGTGCCAAACGGCTAAGTATAAAGGTAAATAACAAAACGAGCGGTGAAGTAGGGAACCCACTCAAGTCCTCCTGCAATCATTCCTCTAGTGTTGACCATCTTGGAGGTAGAAGTACGCTGGATCCTCGAGAACCGGCTCTAAATCTGGCCATGCAAAACCAGAGAGGTTAGACCTCTAATAGCAAGTACCACAAGGAAGAACGATATGAAGGACATAAACCAGTAAGTAAAAGAATTTAATAATAGATCTCTGCTGGCTACTAGGGTTCACATCACATCACGACACTTCGAACCAACCTCCCAACCAAACAAGGACAGAAGTTGGCCCGTCATGTCCTGACATTCTGATTTTCCCAGTTAGGTAACAGAGTAGTACAGTACACAAACAAATTATCTTGAACGGCCAATCAAATCCTATGGCTTACTATTGTGAGTCCCAAGTTATCCTGGAATAATGCAATAAAGATTCCTCAGTTCTTACTATGTGCGAGCAAGGCTAGTCTATCCAGTCAATCATGTGCGCCATGTATGAATTAGACGAGTCCTAGCAGGACGT
The DNA here is from genome assembly GCA_029216955.1 of Iris pallida. NCBI lineage: Eukaryota > Viridiplantae > Streptophyta > Magnoliopsida > Asparagales > Iridaceae > Iris > Iris pallida. Next base: position 23,042 of record JANAVB010022333.1, on the reverse strand, counting down.
CCGTCAATATACAATATACAATAATAATAAAAGCAGATACTATTCCCTGCCCGTGTGGCAGATTTACAGTATCTGTGGGAACTAGCCGGCCCGTCGGGTACTATTCGTCCCAAGGGGGCTGCCATGTAAGAACTCGGGAATCCATTCTCTCCATGCAATCATTATTTTATTTAACTTAATAGTCCCTACGTTGAATGAAATCCCATGCCGTGGATCATGGTCATTCAAGTGAGTACTTTCGTACGGGGTACGATATGCTCAACTCTACAACGATACCAGTGCGGTTAGGTTACAGGTCTTACATAGCGTAATGCAACAATCAAATCTAACCACGGTAATCATGCCTTGACCATAAAGTACACATGCTTCTTTGTAGAAAATAAATAAATAAATAATTAAATAAATAGATTGAAGCCTGCATGTGCATGTATGTCAATATTCGGGATCAGCCAGTCGATTGCAATAGTTCATAACATGAACGTGTCTCATTCATTCATTTCAATAAGACGACTAGCTAGTCTCTTAGTTCCAACTAGGAACGCATGATCAATTAGTCAAATAACCATCGTCATTAATGGTGACAAGGCATGAAAGTCATTTATCATCAAATAGGGTTGAGTCTATAACTCTCAAGGTCAAGTTCCAGTCTCACTGGATATCCATATACCAATCCAGACACTTGGCACTAATACACAACCATAGGTATTAAAATATTAACATGCTAAGATTTCCGGGTTCATGCAAAAAGGCGTAAGGATATAATAAGAGAATTATCATGCTACTATTAGATGAATAAAATATAGAACAAATAAAACTCCCAAGTCAGGAAGTCATGCTAACAAGTCTAAGCTAAGTCCAAAAGTTACGCAAGAATCGTATGCGTGAAAAGCACGCCAAGTCTGGCATGAAGGAGTGAGCGTAAAGAAGTAGTACACTCAGGAAAATGTGAGCGTGAACAGTGAGGTGTGACAAGTGATACGTGACAAGGGATGCGTGACAAGTGATTCGTGCTGGCAACGTGAGCGTATGAGCGTGACAAATAATTCACGCATGCACGCACAGCGTGAGGGCCAAAAGTCACGCACAATGTGATCGTGAAAAGTCACGCAAGCAAACGCGAGCGTGACTGAAAATACACGCACGCTTGTACAGAACGAGCGTGACTGAAAATACACACATGCAAATGCGAGCGTGACTGAAAATACACGCATGCAAATACGAGCGTGACTGAAAATACACGCATGCAAATGCGAGCGTGACTGAAAATACACGTATGCAAATGCGAGCGTGACTGAAAATACACGCAAACACGTATAGACGTGTGCGTGACTGGGCTGATGTTTACGCGAGCACGTAAGAATGTATACGTGAAACATCTCCCAAACTCCAAGTCCCATGGAGCCTTCGTTCCAGTGCAAGAAATACACGCTAAGTTGGTGGACCAAGAACCCATGAACAGCCGAAATACTATAACTTAGATCTAGAGAAAACCAGCCGTAGAAATCAAAAATGCCAAACACTAAACTCTCTCAGGATCATGAGAGGAAGAATAATGATCCATAAAAATGGGTGATTGAGAAGCAAGTTTGCACTTGCCTTCTCCTGCTGCTGGTAGGTAGTGGAGAGTAATGAGAGGAGGAAGAAGAAGTAATGGTGAGAATGAAGTAATGAGGAGAGAGAAAGAGATGAAAGCTTTAAATAGGAAGGGGGGTGGTAGGTGGAAGTGTTGGGCCGGGTTGCACAGATCCATCCAAGCCGAAACCCAATAAGACTAAAGCAGGAAATAAAATGCAGGAAATAAAATGCAGGAAATAAAATGCAGGAAATAAAATACAGGAAATAAAATTAACATGGAATTTAAAGAGCAGATAATTAATTAACATGAAACTAAAGGAAAGAATAAATACAGAATAATACATGATAAATACTAAATAAATACACATGAGTTGTACATGTATAAAAATACACATTCCGGGAACGGGGAGTGACATCAGCGGTACGAGAGAGTACATGACTCGTTGCTTCGAAAGATTTATTTCCGAGATGTGAGGTCAGCGGTACCAAGGGGCACGTAACTCATTGCTGTGGCAGATTTGTAGGCGGGATATGAGTTAAGCGGTACCAGCGGGTACGTAACTCATCACCCTAGTAGATGTCATTTCAGACATAATACTTCTTTAGGAACTTGTCGTTGATGGGCAACATGAGCAAGTCTCCATTTTGTTTTGCGAGGCGGTAAGCTCCATTGGAGAATACAGCATCGATGATGAACGGGCCTTCCCACTTTGGCTGGAACTTGCCGACGGTTTTGTGAGTCATAGCCATCGACCTCCGAACCGCCAGAACGAGGTCGCCCACTTGGAATGTTCTGATTTTACACTTCTTATTGAAGGCTCCGGAGATGCGTGCCTGGTACAGCTCAATTCGTTGTTGAGCTAATAGGCTATTCTCATCCAAGACCTTCAACTCTTGCAGTCTGTGATGATGATTATCATCTGTTGTCAACCGATAGGTGAGAGCGACGCGGAGCGAAAGGATTTGAGTCTCTAGTGGGAGAACTACCTCACTCCCATATACCAGAAAAAATGACGTGTTCCTAGTGGTCGTCCGTACTGTAGTGCGGTATGCCCACAAGCATTCGCTGAACTTTTCATTCCAGTCGCGTTTGTTTAATGACACAAACTTTTTGAGAAGCTTGATGATTGTTTTGTTGAATGCTTCAGCCAGACCAATAGTCGCTGGGTTGTAGGGCGTTGAAGTAATATTCTGGATTCGGTGTTTGTCGCAAAACCGATAGAAGGCGTGGCTTGCGAACTGCGGACCATTATCATGGATGATCCTTCGGGGCAGTCTAAAGCGATAAACGACGTGATATTTGAGGAAGCTAATAACGTTTGAAGTCTTTACTTCTGCAAGCGGAACAACCTCCGCCCATTTGGAGAAGTAATCTGTAATTGCGAGTATGAAACGATGTCCTCTGGAAGAAGGTGGAGTGATCGGACCAATAATGTCCATTCCCCATGCTTTGAAAGGCCAGGATACCACCGTCAGATGTAGAAACTCGGAAGGCTGGTGGATGAAATCTGCGTGGACTTGACAGGCTTTGCATTTTCGTGCATAGAATATTGCGTCTGCAACCATTGTGGGCCAGTAGTAACCTATTCGGCGAAGGCAATCTTATATTTTCGGGCCAGGCTGATGGACCCCACAAATGCCATCATGAGCTTCACGCATGGCTTCTTTGGCTTCTATATTCGACATACATCAAAGCAGTAATCCATCGTATGATCGCCGATATAGCATTTTTGTCTCTGTATCGTAGAAAAATCTGAGAGAACGTCTTCTGATAGAAGTGGCTTCCTTCGAATTCTCTGGCAGGATGTCGTAAACTACGAAATCGATGAATACTTGTCTCCAGTCTGGTGCTTCATCGACTGTCCACATGGAGTAACTCTCAACACATTGAACATTATTCCTGGGATAGACCAACTCACGGCCTATGATGTCAACCAGATGATGACCATGATTCAGAACTGCTAAGGAAGCGACGAGGCCTGCTAGTGCATCGGCTTCAATGTTTGAAGCCTGGGAACGTGCTATATGAAGAACCCCTCCAGGGACGAGATGATGTCAACTGCTATTTGGTGATAGGGGATCATGTCTTCATGGCGAACCTCGTATGAACTCCAAATTTGATTGACGATTAACTGCGACTCGCCGTATGCTTCAAGATATTCTACCCCCAGCTCCTTTGCAAGTCGGAGGCCAATGACCAGAGCGTTGTACTCGGCCACATTGTTTGAGCAGGACTCCGTGAGGGAGTAAGCCCGATTGATCACCAGCTCAGAGGGAGAAATCAGCACCACTCCGACTCCAGCGACGATGTTGCCCTTGGGCCCCGTTCTGGAAGCACCGTCGAAGAACATTCTCCATATGGTATCATGAGATACCGCATTTAAATTGGCAACCTCATCTGGAATCTCTTCGTCTATTCTTGTTGACTCCGAACCTGGATGAGCTGCTAAAAAGTCTTCCAGAGCTTGACCTTTAACAGCCTTTTGCAGAACGAAGATCATGTGGTAGGGGGACAATAATATCGCCCAGGTAGCGAGACGAGAGCTGAGTGCGCCTGGTTTAGTCATGAGGACCCTGAGAGGGTTGACACTTGATATGACATGGATGGTTTGTCCCGTGACGTAGTGTCGCGTCTTCTGAATGGCAAACACTAGAGCAAGACACTCCTTTTCTACAGTAGTGTATCGATCCTCTGGCCCCATCATCATTCGACTGAGGTAATATATAGCTTGCTCATGGCCTGCATCGTTGTTTTGTGCTAGCAGAGCATCGAAAGAATGTTCCATCGACCGTACATAGAGCAAGAATGGTCTTCCAGCAATCGGGGCTACCAGGACTAGAGGGTTCGTCAGGTATTCTTTGATGTTGTCGAAGGCACGCTGGAATTCTTCATCCCATATGAATGAAATGTCTTTCTTCATATGGTGGGTGAATGGTTGACATCGTCCGGAGAGGTTAGAGATAAACCTCCTGATGTAGGCTAGCCTCCCATGAAGGCCTCGGAGTTCACAGAGATTTTGCGGGGGACCCATCTCCATGACTGCCTACGTCTTCTCAGGGGCTACGTGGATACCCTTGGAGGTGATAATGAAACCCAAGAACTTTCTGCTGGATACGCCCAAGAAGGATTTTGTGGGATTCATTTTTAAATTGTGCGCTCGCATTAGGTCGAACACTGTCCTCAGATCATGCAGATGATCTTCCTTAGAGCGGCTTTTGACGGCGATGTCGTCGACGTAGCATTCCACTGTCTTGCGTAAGTGGTCTCTAAAGATAATGCTTATAGCTCTTTGATAGGTGGCGCCAGCGTTCTTTAAACCGAAAGGCATGACTGTGTAACAGTATGTGCCAATTGGTGTTCGGAATGATGTGTGCTTCTCGTCGTCGAGAGACATCTTGATTTGGTTATATCCCGAGAAACCATCCATGAATGACATGCGCTCGAAGCCGCAGGTGTTGTCAATCATAATGTCCGTGATAGGGAGAGGGAACTCATCTTTAGGACAAGCCTCATTTAGGTTGCGAAAGTCGATGTAGATTCGAATCTTTCCACTTTTTTGAGGATCGATACTATGTTGGCGACCCAGTCAGGATGCTGTTCCTCACGGATGAAGCCGCTGGCTATCAGTTTGTTGGCCTCAGCTTCAATGGCATTCATAACGTCGGAACAAAATCGTCGCTGCTGTTGTTTGACTAGTTTTGCGTCTGGACGGATGTTGAGTTTGTGAAGTGTAATCTTTGGGTTCAGTCCCGGCATATCTTCGTAGCTCCAGGCGAACACGTCGATATATTCTCTGACGAGTTGTATTAGTGATTCTCGCTCTTCGTCGGTCAGATTCTTACTGACGAAGATGGGCTTTGGAGAGGACTCATCACCGAGATCGACTTGTACAACCTCATCATCGGTGGGAGGCTCTCTTTGTTCGAACCGCTTCACCCACTGCACATCTAGTTGTTGTGTCCACGGCTCTAGCGCAAGAAGTTCGGGAATATCTTCATCTTTTTCGTAGGCTTCGGTAAATGCCATATTAACGAACCCGACTTGCCTGAGCATGTCCCCGATGCTGACATCTGAATCGGAAGTGGGTGATCCAGCTGAGTGTGAATGCCAGTCGCATTCCTCGTCTGAGCTTTCGGGGGTTGTTGCCAGTGTAACATATCCTAGCCTACATCTGGTTTTGTCGTAGTAGTCTCGTGGTTTCCCAGCCGGGACCGACAATTGTAAGGGTAATCACCGTCCAGTGCCGTAGTTCAAGCCTGGTGTAGTTTCTAGATTATACCCTTATTTTTGCATAAGGTACTTGGATCGGAGACTATACAGATAAAGGGGCAATCATCCGCTGTCGGGTTCGAGATTAACTTCTTCTACCCTGAAGGGTTACGGATCATTCTTCCGGTCGAAGATGATTGGATGGTCTTCTCCCCTCGACTATGCGGTAAGCGTCTCCACTGGAGTAAGTGGGTTTGCAGTGTAGACATTTGTCACCTGCATGTGTAGGTGAGTGCCTATACCGTGTTCCATAGCATACATTGTACAAAGCTTATTAAGCTCGAGTTAGTTCAAAGACAGCCCTTTATTGATGAAGTAAGGTATCTTTTCCAGTGGAATTACATCATCTGCGGATGGTGCATCAGTGTAAGCAGCCACATACTTGGCCAGTTCTGACTCTTCTTTAGCTACCCCCTGTGTAAATGAGGACTGAGAGGGTGACTTAGACAGCTTAATCATCAGGGGCTCCATGGGTGGAGCAGAACGTGGAGTCGTTGGTGTACTAGCCACCCCCAGCTTGGTGGTCGGTGCTGGACGGGGAGTTGTTGGCTGGCTAGCAGTCCCTGGGTTAGCGCTCGACTGTCGATACATCCTGGAAAGATGGATCATCATTGGCTTGACAGAGGGATTGAGCTCCTCTGCTTGTTGCTGGCTAGCTTTAGACAACCTAATTGTAAGTGGCTCTGTCGTGGGTCTTGGCACTTGGCCAGACCTTGGTAGTCGGATTACCATGTGTTCCTCCTATGCAGAGAGGCTAATTGCGTCCTTACGCAGAGTGGCTGTAAGGGGCGCAGTTATGCCAGGCTTGCGGGATTGGAGGTGGATCGTCAGAGGTTCTTCTGATCCAGATGCTGCTTCAGTTTGAGCTTGAGTATCTACTTCGGCGAGATGCTTCTTCGATTTCTCATACAAGCATGAGTCTGAGTAGTAGGATTCGACCCCTTTGAAGGGATCGATGTCGGCAAATTCTGTTCTCACGAAGTCGTGCTTGTCGACGTATTTGAAGCACTGGTGCAGTGTGGAGGGCACGATCATGTAATCGTGTATCCAAGGATGCCCCTGGAGAATATTGCAGGAAGTGTCCGCATCTATGACATAACAGGTTACTTCTGACTGAAGGTCGCCGATTTGGCACTTTAGACGAATCTTCCCGATCGGGTAGCTCCTGCCCGAATTAAAACCGCTGATGGCGGTGCTTGTTGGTGTCAGGCGATGCATTAGGATGCACAAATGGTGTAGTAAGCTTTTCGGGATAATGCTTTTGGAAGAACCGGGATCAATATGCTTTCGATCTACCTTGATATTGCCAATGTACCCAGTATAGTACAGAGGACGATCGTGCAGGTTGGTCTTGATGAGCATATCTTGCGGAGTGAAGACAATGTTCGGCATTTGTCACGACCCGCACCCACTGTTAGGGTACGAGAACGTAACTACGCCCAGCCTACGCCGCAGTGTCGGCGGTAGAACGCTGTCCTAGGTCACAACATTTAACAATATAATGCTAAGCAGTTTATACTCTCCGAATGGGGGTGACATAGCAGATACAGACTCAATCACATCTAAGGTAGAGCATGATGAGGATAGATAAAACATGAAATCCAAAAGAGATACAGGAGATAGAAATCTAAGTGTCTAAGATACATAAACCCAGAAATACATCTCAAAATTCAAATACAGATACAGTAATCCACAAAGTAAATACAACTCCAGACAAAGTAAAATAACTACCTAAACAACCTCTACTCTGTCTCCTCTAGGCTAGCAGGCAATCCCAGGCCATCTGTAAAATTTATCAACAGGTCCAGTCAGGACAGGAGCGAGCACATTACATTTCAATAGTTCATAACAGGTTAGAAAATATAATCATGCAGTAAAGTAAGATACATGTACTGAAAGAAATGCTGTATGTAAACAGGAAGAGAGTTGTAATAGAAATATCTACTATAAATAGAGAACTAACATGTGGCAAGTGAGTTAGAGTACAATATAGACATGTAAATGGCATAGGAGATTCTGATGCTACACTATGGAAGAGATTCTGATACTACACTACTGGTGTATTATTCACATGTCCGTTTCTACTCCCCCGTACCCCCAATCAATACACAAGGATCCAACCAGGTTATGTTATGATACTATGTACAGCACCCGAAGGGTGGTAAGCCTCCGAAAGGTGATAAGCCTCCGAAAGGTGATAAGCCTCCGAAAGGTGATAAGCCCCCGAAGGGTGATACATAGTAGACCCATAAATGGGATAAGGATGCCAGGAAGACTCTGTGATCATAAGAGTATATATCACAAGTGATCGAAGAATCAACGAAGCATAGTGATACGCTATGTAAGTGAAACGCACAGAACATAGAGTACCCGATGCTCCCTAAGGATAACATCTCAAGAAGGGATCCATATAGTACCAATCAGTGTGACCAACGTGACAGTACAAGTAAAGTAATCTACTACAGGGAATAGTTCTAAGCAGGATATGAAATGATCAGAGAATGTACTCGCCTGATAACCTGAACAGCTGATAAGTATAGGGGGGTCCAACTGAAGCCACAGAGTCCTATATAAAGCAACACAGGTTACAAGGTGTTCAAGTTGTAATAAATGAATCTCTATAATCAATCTACATTATCCTAGGTTCTTTTAAGTCAAAACAACTCTAGGTCGACTCCGGTCAATAATCTAGTCAAACTAGGTCAAGTGTTGACTTACAGTTGAGTTTGGGTCAACTGTTGAACTCTGGTCAAACAGGGTCAATTCTAGTCTAATATAAAGTGTACTTCGTTATTTGTACGTCGAAACTTATGACACGCAAATCGAGATAAGAAGATTATCGATAAGGTTGATAATCTTATTATAGTGATCCACGTGTCCAACTTGTCAATTTTAGCGATGTGAGATCACTGGAATTGGCTGATCTCAGTTTCGTTATACTAATCCCGAATACAAACATTATAAGAATTAATTATTAATTAATTTATAAAAAGACTAAACTCAGAGAAACTATCAACAAAAATTGTCGGAAGATGAAATGAACATCGCCAACGTGTCTAGAATGGTCAAATTAGCTAGGATAGCCTACCCAACGGTCTAATTTGGACACAAAGGCAAAAAGGTAATTTCGGGTCAAAACGGTGTCCGTGTCGGAGCCGTTTTGTACCAAAAAATATGCAAGAAAACAAGTCCATAAAATATAACAAATTATATGTCCACGAAACCAGAATGACGATACGAATCCAACGGTGTCTCCAGAATTGGATTCCGTTGATCCGATCTCAATTTAGCCCGTTGACCAGAACTTGAAATTTCGGTTTGCACAGAAATGCGTACCGGAGTCAAAGTTCTCAAAACTTAGCAAACTACCTGTCAACGAGTCCAGAATGATGATACGAACTCAATAGTATCTCCGGAATTGGATTCCGATGAGCCGATCTCAAAAATGATCCGTTGACCCGGATATTGGTATCCGACTTGCACCAAAATGCGTGCCGGATCCAATGTCCACCAAAACCTAACAAATTATATGTCAACGAGTCTAAAATGACGATACGAACTCAACGGTATATCCGGAATTGGATTCCGATGAGCCAGCGTCAAAAAGTTCCGTTGACCCAGAATGTGGGACCAACTTTGCACCGAAAAATGTGCAGGGCCCACGTTCTCCAAATCTAACAAATTTTATATGAAAACATGCTAGAACGACGCCACAAGTCTAATGGTGGTGTCAGAAATGAAATCCGGAGTCCCGTGTTCAAAAATAGAATTTTACAAGTTGGAAATTACGAATTCGGACGGCCAACTTTGGCATCGAATTCAACCAATCAAACAAGCTCACAATGAAACGAAACTGGAGGGGTAGTAAGAGGGTTATACCAGCTTCGCACCGAAATTGGTAGCACGCCAAACGGAGCTGCGGTGGAGGAGATACAAGCTGACGAAGTTGGCCCCGCGAAACTGTCCAAATTTAATACAATTTAAATGGTCAACTTGGTGGCCGGTTTTTATGTATCAAACGATAAAATTAACGGACGAAAATTGACATGAGTGAAGGTGGATATACCGAGATTGCGACGGAGCAAAGAAATCGCCGATCCAACGATCGAATCTCCGAAAAAACGTGTGCGAAGTTGCTGCGACGGAGCGCCAAAATGAACTCGATTCCATGCGTGTCACGACGGGACGTCGTGCAAAACGCACGAATCGCCTATACGTCGCACTGGAGGAGGAGAGGCTGACCCAGGGGGGTCGCCGAGTTCGCCCGTCATGGGGGAGGCCACGGCCACGTCGGCACGTGGCCGACGATGACGCGGCAGCGCTGTACGCGTGCACACGCGGCTCACGGCTGCTCGCTGTCGTACTGCTGTGCGCGCGCGGGCGGTGCACTGCCTGGCCTATCCCGGCGAGCCAAGGGAGCGCGGCCAAGCACGCGGTGGTGGCGGCAGTTTGTAGGTGGTGGTGTGGGGCGGTTTTATGGATGGGTGGTGGTGTTGGTTATGAAGAGGAGGAAGAAGGAGGAGAAGAGATTGTGGAGTGGCCGACGGCGGCGGAGGGGGTGGTCCGACCATGGCCATGGGAGGAGAGGTGAGCTGTTGGTGATGGTGTGTGGTCAGGTTTGCTTGGCCATGGGAGGTTGTAATAGTATTGTTGTTGAAGTTGTTGTGTGTGTGGAAAAATTAGAAAGAAGATAGAGAAAGAGGGATGAAGTAATAATTAATGAGAAGAGAGAGAATGGAAGAAAAGTTGTCCCATGAAATTTAGGGCCGGCTGCATGCTAGAGGGGGAAATGAATGGTGATGATTTTGTTTGGAAAATCAAATGGCTAGGGTTTTAAATGGAGAAATAGGTTATTCCAAAAGGGATTTTAATTCAACAGAAATTCTATTAAATATAGAAAAAATGGGTAGAAGAATACCTGATATTTTTGGACAAGAAATATGAGGGTGTCATGATGGAGAATAACATGGAGCTGGGCTGGACTCGGTGGAGCGGGATTGGGTCAAAACAGGACTTTGAGCAAAAATCAAATTAAAATTAGGTGTTGATGATCATGAGTAAATAAGTAGCACATGGGGATTCCAATAAATAGGACACAAGTGGCGGACGGGTAGTAGGCTCAATGTGGGCCATGTCCATAGTTGGAACTGACAGGTTTTGGTCGACAGGGGACCCACAAATCAAGTTGGAAAATGAATGTGACGCCGTGGAGTGAAATAAAATCGGATCACGAGTCAGAAAAGTTGTGCGAAGCAAATGGAGCACAAGATGGCGTGTCTGAGTGGGACACAAAGGTCATGGGTGACGAGCGTCTCGAGTAGATCATCAATGAGGAGTTGGTTTCAAGAAAATAACTGGTCTTGCGCTCCAAAATTAAAAGTCACGGTAACGTGCTATAATGATCAAGGAAAAGAGTGGAAAAAATAATTAATAATCAAATGGTCTAAATCGACCCGAAGTTCAGCGAAGCAAAAAGAGCACAAGGGAACAAGTCTGAGTGGGACACTATATACCGTCATGAAGGTAATCCTGTTCACTCCAAACTCGTGAAGAAGATTTCCAGAGTTGAAATCCCTGACACTCCAAATATCAAAGGCACGGAAAAGCACACTTAAGGAAAAATAACAGAATAAATTATTTATTGAAATTAAAATCAATCAGAAAATAAATAAAAATAAAAAAAATCAACCCGAAATTCAGGGTGCTCACATCCTACCCACCTTATAAAAATTTCGTCCTCGAAATTAAAATGTCCATACTCCCTCTAGGTCAAACCCCCACAATCAAATCCCAGAACTTAAATCAAACATACCATCAAAAAAAGACGACATACAAGGTCATGGCATACGGTGGTAGTGAAAGTCTCATCTAGGTATACTAGTCATGCTAACCGAAACAGTCATAGGGTATCAAAACACACAAGCAGTCTAGGGTGTTAAACTAGAGAAGTTACAGAAACAACAAACCATCAAAATTGTAAGACAGTCTACCATCCTATATGAAAACTGGTACTTATCATAAAAATAAAGAAAAGTAACTACCCAATATCTTTAAAGGGTTCAGAAAAAAGAAAATCAAAATCAAAGTTAAGGAATAAAAGCCAATTCCATGGAAAATTCCAATCACAATACATATTGAGAATATTTAGTCTCGATACGATCTAAGTTGATCAAATTGGAAAAACCAAGATTTAGGCAATATGGAGGACAGGTTCAACGAAGTTTGAGGACGAGCATACAAGGATGGAGATTCAGGTCACAATCAAATTTAATTCAATTAGTACAACCCAAGATAAGAAAAGATAATTGAAGTTGATTTGGTCGTGATTAAGGAAACTAGGATTCAATGTATTGAAAAACCCTTTTTAGAGAAAACAGGAAAAGATTTCATACGAAGTCAGCAATTCATCCCTCTCTAATACTATCAGTTTATCATTTGCCAAATCATATATATATATATATATATATATATATATATATATATATATATATATATATATATATTTCACATGTCCCAATATGAAAATCAACCTCTATAACTATCATCGAAATTTTATAACCTTCAGTCATCTAAACCTTTACCACAATCACCATAGACAAAATCTTTAACTTCCAAAACATTTTCTACGAAGCATACCCCTCTTAATTAGGTATCAACACTTATCTACTTAATCAAGTTTCCAAATTTTTTACCTCGTTCTAAATTAGATCCGAAACCTCTAAATCCAGTTTATGGAATCCTTGGACTTGTTTAAATCAAGTCTCGTATTTAATTTAACTCCAATACCACTATATCACACAAATTTATTCTTATTTATAAATCAACCTTCATATTTTCTTCAACGTTCACCTTCAAATGTTATCCTTTTGAATTCCATAATTTTTCCCAATCATCTAAAATAATTTCTATAACGTAAAATCCGTGTGTTCTCTCTGTCTCTAGTCACCCTCTTAAAATATCTAGTTCAATTTCGCATAATCATTTTATTCAATTAAATTCTCCTTTCCATCTCTAAATTTCTACATAGCCTTGTAATAGTTCCCAAGAATCAATAACAAAGATTTTTAAGTTCTCAAAACTAGGTTGACCTCTGATATCCTCATTAGTTTTTTTTTTAAATATATCCCTGAGTTACTCATAATCAAAATTTTCTGCGATTGTTTCTAAATTGATAACATTTATCACTTGATTCCATTCTAAACCTTTACCACATCTTCCTTTCAATTTTTCATATTTGATATCCAACATTTTGATTCCTACAAATCATCATATGATAACCAATTACATCTTTTCCGAACTAGATGATTTACGTCACTTTTCAACATTTCTCAGGCAAAAAGATATGAAGATTCAAGAGTTTTCAAGGTAAGCTGACAGAATTATATACGAGATAGGGAATTGATGTAATCATGACAGTTATATAAGACAAGGAATGATGGAAATAAAATATTGGCAGGAAGAGAATGATAAAAGAATCTGTTCTGCTTATCTGTTTAAAAGAGGGACCCATTTTGAAATCAGAGCTATAATATCAAATCCAAAATAAGGCTTAGCAAAATCACTAATTTATTGTATTAAGAAGAAATAAATTTGTAAGAAGTTACACAAGGTTTATAAAAATAGCTAAAGCTACATCCTAAGTAAACAAGGAGAAACAAAACAAAACAAAACAACAATAATTCCCCTTTTTTGACTGAAACAAAAGTCGCAAAACATGTTCGAAAATTTAAGGTACAATCTGATAATCATAGGCGTCTATCCAAAATTATGGTACTCTAAATCCTCGTCATACTAGTAAGCAAGGCCACGATAATCACAGAGTCCTTGACTTATGCACATACCTCTAGAATCATGGTATTTAACATTTTCGCAATGCCGCTAGCTTGGCTGCGAAAACCTTAAATTTTACACCCGAGAAATAAATCAAAATCAACTATATGTCCTCACCATGCTGGCTAATATGACTATAGAAGACAAGATTTTCATAACTTAGATGACCTAGTCCATATAATTTCATCTTGCCAAATTTTTTTTAAATTAAATCAACAATGAATACCGAAAAAATCAAATTTATCAACGAACATCAAAATTCAAAAATGAACAAAATCCTTCAAATCATATAACTACAAACTCGGATGCTACTGCTAACATCAAGATTCAAAATTCCACAATCTTTATCAAAATCATAAATACAAACTCAAATTCAATAATAATCCATCAAAATCAAATTCAACAACAGAAAGTAAAGATAAATCGAATCAAGGAAAAAGAGAGTTTTCAAATCGAAATTAAATAAGATTCTCAAGGGTCGTCACAGGAATCTCTCAAGGGATCCTAGCTGTGATTGAGTATCTTCAAAATAAACCTAATCCTACTGCAGGCTGTAGTGGTACTCTAGTTCGAATCTCAACACAAACTCGACCTGCATGGGCCACCACTAAAAACGTGTCACGACCCGCACCCACTGTTAGGGTACAAGAACGTAACTACGCCCAGCCTACGCCGCAGTGTCGGCGGTAGAATGCTGTCCTAGGTCACAACATTTAACAATATAATGCTAAGCAGTTTATACTCCCGAATGGGGGTGACATAGCAGATACAGACTCAATCACATCTAAGGTAGAGCATGATGAGGATAGATAAAACATAAAATCCAAAAGAGATACAGGAGATAGAAATTTAAGTGTCTAAGATACATAAACCCAGAAATACATCTCAAAATTTAAATACAGATACAGTAATCCATAAAGTAAATACAACTCCAGATAAAGTGAAATACCTAAACAACCTCTACTGTGTCTCCTCTAGGCTAGCAGGCAATCCCAGGCCATCTGTAAAATTTATCAACAGGTCCAGTCAGGACAGGAGCGAGCACATTACATCTCAACAGTTCATAGCAGGTTAGAAAATATAATCATGCAGTAAAGTAGATACAGGTACTGAAAGAAATGCTGGATGTAAACAGGGAGAGAGCTGTAATAGAAATATCTACTATAAATAGAGAACGAACATGTGGCTAGTGAGTCAGAGTACATTATAGACATGTAAATGGCATAGGAGATTCTGATGCTACACTATGGAAGAGATTCTGATACTACACTACTGGTGTATTATTCACATGTCCATTTCTACTCCTCTGTACCCCCAATCAATACAAGGATCCAACCAGGTTATGTTATGATACTATGTACAGCCCCCGAAGGGTGGTAAGCCTCCGAAAGGTGATAAGCCTCCGAAAGGTGATAAGCCCCCGAAGGGTGATACATCGTAGACCCATAAATGGGATAAGGATTCCAGGAAGACTCTGTGATCATAAGAGTATATGTCACAAGTGATCGAAGAATCAACGAAGCATAGTGATACGCTATGTAAGTGTAACGCACAGAACATAGAGTACCCGATGCTCCCTAAGGATAATATCTCAAGAAGCGATCCATATAGTACCAATCCGTGTGACCAACGTGACAGTACAAGTAAAGTAATCTACTGCAGGAAATAGTTCTAAGCAGGATATGAAATGATCAGAGAATGTACTCTCCAGATAACCTGAACATCTGATAAGTTTAGAGGGGGTCCAACTGAAGCCACAGAGTCCTATTTAAAGCAACACAGGTTACAAGGTGTTCAAGTTGTAATAAATGAATCTCTATAATCAATCTACATTATCCTAGGTTCTTTTAAGTCAAAATAACTCTAGGTCGACTCCGGTCAATAATCTAGTCAAACTAGGTCAAGTGTTGACTTACAGTTGACTTTGGGTCAACTGGTCAACTCTGGTCAAACATGGTCAATTCTAGTCTAATATAAAGTGTACTTCGTTATTTGTACGTCGATACTTACGACACGCAAATCGAGATAAAAAGATTATCGGTAAGGTTAATAATCTTATTATAGTATTCCACGTGTCCAACTTGTCAATTTCAGCGATGTGAGATCACTGGAATTGGCTGATATCAGTTTCGTTGTACTAATCCCGAAATATGAACATTATAAGAATTAATTATTTTAATTTATAAAAAGACTAAACTCAGAGAAACTATTAACAAACATTGTCGGACGATGAAATGAACATCGCCAACGTGTCCAGAATGGTCAAATTAGCTAGGATAGCCTACCCAACGGTCCAATTTGGACACAAGGGCAAAAAGGTAATTTCGGGTCAAAACGGTATCCGTATCGGAGCCGTTTTGTACCGAAAAATGTGCAAGAAAACAAATATAAAATATAAAAATTATATGTCCACGAAACCAGAATGACGATACGAACCCAACGGTATCTCCAGAATTGGATTCCGTTGACCCGATCTCAATTTGGCCCGTTGACTAGAACTTGGAATTCCGGTTTGCACGGAAATGTGTGCCGGAGTCAAATTCTCAAAACTTAGCAAACTACCTGTCAACGAGTCCAGAATGATGATACAAACTCAACGGTATCTCCGGAATTGGATTCCGATGAGCCGATCTCAAAATGACCAATTGACCCGGATATTGGTATCCGACTTGCACCGAAATGCGTGCCGGATCCAATGTCCACCAAAACTTAGCAAATTATATGTCAACGAGTCCAGAATGACGATACGAACTCAACGGTATATCCGGAATTGGATTCCGATGAGCCGACGTCAAAAAGTCCCGTTGACCCAAATGTGGGACCCACTTTGCACCGAAAAATGTGCCAGGGCCCACGTTCTCCAAATCTAACAAATTTTACATGAAAATATGCCAGAACGATGCCACAAGTCTAATGGTGGTGTCAGAAATAAAATCTGGAGTCCCGTGTTCAAAAATAAAATTTTATAAGTTGGAAATTACGAATTCGGACGGCCAACTTTGGCGTCGAATTCAACGAATAAAACATGCTCACAATGAAACAAAACTGAAGGGGTAGTAAGAGGGTTATACCAGCTTCGCATCGGAACTGGTAGCACGCCAAATGGAGCTGCAGTGGAGGAGATACAAGCTGATGAAGTTGGTCCCGCAAAACTGTCCAAATTTAATACAATTTAAACGGTCAACTTGGTGGCCGGTTTTGATGTATCAAACGATAAAATTAACGGACGAAAATTGACATGAGTGAAGGTGGATATACCGAGATTGCGACGGAGTGAAGAAATCTCCGATCCAACGGTCGGATCTTCGGAAAAACATGCGCGAAGTTGCTGCGACGGAGCGCCAAAATAAACTCGATTCCGCGTGCGTCACGACGGGACGTCGTGCAAAACTCACGAATCGCCTATACGTCGCGCTGGAGGAGGAGAGGCTGACCCAGGGGGTCGTCGAAGTTTGCCTGTCGTGGGGAGAGGCCACGGCCACGTCGACGCGTGGCCGGCGACGACGCGGCAGCACTGCACGCGTGCGCGCGGCTCACGGTTGCTCGCTACCGCACTGCTATGCGCACGCGGCGGCACACTGCCTGGCCTAGCCCGCGAGGTAAGGGAGCGTGGCCAAGCATGCGGTGGTGGCGGCAGTTTGTAGGTGGTAGCGCGGGGCGGTTGTATGGATGGGTGGTGGTGTTGGTTATGAAGAGGAGGAAGAAGGAGGAGGAGAAGAGATTGTGGAGTGGCCGACGGCGGCGGGGGTGCTCTGGCCATGGCCATGGGAGGAGAGGTGAGCTGTAGGTGATGGCGTGTGGTCGGGTTTGCTTGGCCATGGGAGGTTGTAATAGTATTGCTGTTGCAGTTGTTGGTGTGTGGAAAATTAGAAAGAAGAGAGAGAAAGAGGGATGAAGTAATAATTAATGAGAAGAGAGAATGGAGAAAAGTTGTCCTATAAAATTTAGGGCCGGCTGTATGCTAGAGGGGGAAATGAATGGTGATGATTTTGTTTGGGAAATCAAATGGCTAGGATTTTAAATGGAGAAATAGGTTATTCCAAAAGGGATTTTAATTCAACAGAAATTCTATTAAATATAGAAAAAATGGGTAGAAGAATACCTGATATTTTTGGACAAGAAATATGAGGGTGTCATGATAGAGAACAACATGGAGCTGGACTGGACTCGGTGGAGCCGGATAGGGTCAAAATCGGACATTGAGCAAAAATCCAATTAAAATTAGGTGTTGATGATCATGAGTAAATAAGTAGCACATGGGTATTCCAATAAATGGGACACAAGTGGCGGACGGATAGTAGGCTCAATGTGGGCCATGTCCATAGTTGGGACTGACAGGTTTTGGTCGACAGGGGACCCACAAATCATGTTGGAAAATAAATGTGACGCCGTGGAGTGAAAAAATCGGGTCACGTGTCAGGAAAGTTGTGCGAAGCAAATGGAGCACAAGATGGCGTGTCTGAGTGGGACACAAAGGTCATAGGTGACGAGTGTCTCAAGTAGATCATCAATGAGGAGTTGGTTTCAAGAAAATAACTGGTCTTGCGCTCCAAAATTAAAAGTCACAGTAACGTGCTAATAATGATCAAGGAAAAGAGTGAAAAAATAATTAATAATCAAATGGTCTAAATCGACCCGAAGTTCAACGAAGCAAAAAGAGCACAAAGGAACAAGTCTGAGTGGGACACTATATACGGTCATGAAGGTAATCCTGTTCACTCCAAAACTCGTAAAGAAGATACCAGAGTTGAACATCCCTGACACTCCAAATATCAAAGGCACGAAAAGAACACTTAAGGAAAAATAACAGAATAAATTATTTATTGAAATTAAAATCAATCAGAAATAAATAAAAATAAAAAAATCAACCCGAAATTCAGGGTGCTCACAGCATTGACCCTATGCCAGTGCTATTTTGGAGATCTGCAGGCGAGCTTTCCCCAGTGAGGTTGGACTGAGCTAGATATGCATCGACATTCTGAAGTGCCTCGCTTAGTGCAACACAAACATCCTTGGAGAGTCTCAGGAGTTCGTATACGATTGTTTGGCCGGTGTGTTGGCCAATTGCGCCAAGATGTCAAAGTTGTACGGCCTCTCCAGCCCATGAGGCATCTCCCTTCGGAGTGGTTTGTAGAAGCGGATCTCCTTCGGCCTAGGCTTGTCGGTCGTCGAAGGCTATGAAGGTCCGGGAGCATCCGCGGCTGTCGGTTGATGGTCCTCAACTGAGTTACCTGGTGGAGGTTGGGTTTGTGCGCCGGAGCGGGTAACAACAGCAGTAGCTTCCTCGACCTCTGTCAAGATCGTGCGACATGATTTGACTTTCCCATTCTTCTTCTTGCTGGTGGAGGAAGGTGTGGACTGAGTCACCTCAGGTACCAAGTCCGGATGGACCCATATGATCTTCCTTCGTGATATGGTAAGGAGCACTAGACCAGCAGTTTGGTCTCGGGGAGGTGGAAGGTTAGCGACCTCCATCGTTGCTCGGGGACAGGTACTACTCCGTCTTGAGTCTTTGTCGGAGGGAAGTTGCCGAATTGTACTGACACCATATTGGATTCTACGGTCACCTCTTCGAAATCAATGGCCAGGGCCTTAGAATCGATGAGATGTTGGATGTATCGCTTCAGCTGAGAGCAGTCTTGTGTAGCATGGTGAACATAGCGATGATAGTGGCATTATTTGGGGTTCTCCAAGTCTGCAGGACGAGACTCACGCCTGGGAGGAGGGAGCTGAATTGGTCCTCTTTGGATGAGCATGTCTAAGATGGGTTTAACATGGCCATCCTCGAAGGAGTAGGTCATCTGAGGCCACTGCTTTTCTGCTGGCTTTAATTCGGGCTTTGCGGCTGTGTCGGGCACCATAGCCTGCTTGCCCGTGTTGAATCGGTTGCTGGAGGAGTTAGCACCGTTGTTGTTGTTGACGTTAGGGCATTTGCCCTTGTCTTCCCCTTCCGAGATGTACAATCCTAGTTGGCGGGCTTTCTTCACGTTGTCTTCTGCGCTAGTAGCACTGATGATAAACGTCTTCCAATCCTTGAATTGACTTTCGCCCATCCAGAGGCTGATTGTGGGAAGCAGTCTCTTCTGGCAAATTTCAATCAAGGAGGAATCAGGGTTACCGGAAGGCAGCTTCATCGCGGTTTGGCGAAACTGCTCGATATAGTTTCTTGTCAGCTCCTTTTCTTCCTGAACAACATCCATGAGGGTGGACATTGTCACGTCTTGTCCTACTTCGTAGAACCTCTCCAGGAACATACGTTTGAAGTCAGTGAAGGAGTGGATGCAATTGTCTGGCAAGTTGCGGTACCAGTCGAAGGCGATCCCCTCCAATGCTCCGATGAACAACCGTATAAGGATGGCATCGTCATGAGGCAGATGGTCGGTTGTGACTTCGAAGTAGGTAATGTACCTGCTTGTAGATGTCTTCCCATCGTATGGATTGATGTGGAATGGTTTATATTTTGGTGGGAAGGGAACATCTCTCCAAGCAGCGGGATACGGTTATCATATCCTGAGGTCTTGGCAGTTTTCTCGGGCATGGAACATGGCCCGGAGCTCCTGGACCTCTTCTTGCCTCCATAGCCTCGTATTCTGCGGTAAAAGCCGATATTTCAGGAGGATTATCGCCCGGATTTGGTGCAGCTGAGTTCGAGTCCGCATTGACCGCGGGACCCAAGCTTGTTTGGCCAAGCGTTCATCCTTGCAGAGTTGGAATGGCCGCTTTGATCTCGTCTACAGACTTGACCAAAGCATACAGTATGGCCTCCAGAGTGTCGATACGTTGGCGATCACTGGGGCCCTCTTGGTTGCTGTTTGTCATGAACACCGTCCTTATATGAGGAGAGATAGAAGGAACGGTAGAGGACGTGCCCTTTGAGTCATACCGTTGTACAGAGATGTCACGGGTATGTGGGAATGGTTTTCTCTGGTTCGGACTCAGAAAGAGTGGTACCCCCAGCTTCAGAGCTCGCCTCGTCTTGGGAGTTGGGGACGTCCTCGGGGACGTCGGGGTCTGCTGCATCTGTTGGGTGAACCGTTTTCCCTGGATTGTCTTCTTGGAACACCAGATTATCGTAGATGTTTGGAGGAGTGCTACCCCCGGCTCCGATGCCTCCAAGTGTAGCAGATTTTATCTTTGAGCGGGTACCTTGGTAAACTCCTCCTGTAACGATATTAGACAACCGTTTAGAAGAAAGTTTCTTGGTTACACCGGTTGAAATTTTTGGGCTGGAGACATTTGTTTTCTTCCCTCTACCGCTGCCAGGAATCTTCAGAGCATAATTGCAAGAGACGACGAGAAGCGTCCCGTCTTCTGAGCTTGGGTGTCGCAATCTTTGAAAGACGGACTGCCAATCTTTTTCTACTGCTGCCTTCAGCAGCAGCATTTGACAATGACTTGGGTGCATTGATGTCCTTGACAGGACTCTTTGTACATCAAATCTTCGTCTCTTTCCTTGCGCTTGTGAAGAATCATATTGCGCAAGTCACCTACTTTATGGGCCGGGAAGTCCTGAGTACATGAGTGTGTTGGCCTCCTGCCTGCTCCCTGATGTGGGGGTAGAGCGAGTACTTGCCTCTGATCCTTGTTGGGAGATTCTTGATAACTATCCCGTTCGTTGGCCGCAGGGCCTAGATACGGGTAGTTCTGTACAACTTTCCATCAGGGCCCGAGTAATAGTCAGCGGGACGCCCTGGTGGTCGAAAGTTGGGATAATCGACTGAGCTCGCCGAGCCCGTGCTGCCCGAGACTTCTTCCTTCTAGCACCTGAGAGTGCGTAGTAGGAAGAGTCCAAGCTGGTCACAACAGAGTCTGGCATATGCTTCAGAGAGCCTCCATGGTCAGGACCGTACGAGAGGCAGTCAAAGACTGACCGTGAGCTGCATGGTGTAGATGGTATATGGCTAGGATTGGAGGCCGTACAGGCTGTCTGCATGCGGCTGGTATGTGTAGCCGTGCAGGCTGTCTGCATGCAGCTATGCTTTGTGGCCATATGAACTTTCTATATACGTCTAGAAGTCATGGCCGTGCAGGCTGTCGGCATGCGGCTAGCAGTTCTGGCCGCATGAGTTTTCTCTATGCGGTTGACAGTTACGGCCGCATGAGCTTTTCCCATGCGGTTGACAGTTGCGGCCGCATGAGCTTTCCCCATGCGGTTGGCGCCCGTATGCGGCTTGGATTGCACAAAGTTCTTCTTTGCCCCTGTAAGTCCAGCATCATAGTATTTTCTTCTGCCCGACTTGGGACAGCAGAGTCCTTTGTGGTCTGAATTGGGACCGCACGCGAGACTTCTCCGCTGTCTCGGGCAACAGAGAGTACTTCTTTAGCTTGGAGAGGAGCGAATGATTTGGGTCTCCACTCCCTGTGGGCCTTCTTCGTGCAGGCTTGCTGCTGGACCGAGCCAGCACTCCCGTCGGAGAGCATTTCTTCAAATGCCTGTTGGTCGAACCGGGCGACCAGCATTTGTTGAGTGGAGCCAAGTTTGGCTGCGTGATTGCGTCACCAAATCCTCAGCCGTGGAGAAGTTAGTCTCCAGCAGAGTCGCCATCGTGTTTGCTATTGATTATAAAAGAACAGAACAATTATATGGGAGGACTGGACTTTTACTTCACAATACAAACTCGTTCGTACAAAGAAAGCCTAGCGACGAAAACCTAGGTACAACAATCTAAGCACGATTGTTTAGTCTTGATTCTGGGGGAGTGACGGTAGAGGCTCGAAAAAGCGACGGTCGCTCTGTCTTACTCCTTGGACGATCAGACGTTGCCTTGGCTCCGGTAAAGAACTGCTCTCAAGATGGGAAGACTCTTCTGTGCGCGTCTTTGTCTCTCTGTGTGTCCAGCCGGGTGGATAGGATCTCTTTTGCAAGGGAATGGCACATTGCTATATTTTTTTTGTTTTTTTTGGATCCGATCCTTCTGCAAGGGAATGGCACCTTACTATTTATAGGAGTCGGGTGTGATCATTAGGGTTTACAATGATATCCCTCCTTGAAAAGTCGGCGGCCAATCATCTGGGCTATTAATCTTGATTGCATTACATCTGGGCAATTGATTCTTGATTGCGCCAAATCTGTATGGGCAATTAATGTTGATTGTAATGAATCTTCATAATTTGTTATGACAAGCTTGGATCTCCTGCCACGTGTCCCATTTACTTAATCACAGTAAATCTGATTTAATTTGAGTAATAATGGTGATTGTACCAAATCTGGCTGTCAGGATTTGCGAGCAGCCATAACTCCGAGGGGATAAGACAGCCACGTGTCTCAACTTGTCATGAGGATTGCCACGTGTCTCAACCGTCATGAGCGGGGCGTCTGGTAGAGCCGCATGAGTGTGGTCTAAGTGAACCGCATACGGGTGACTCC